>SEMN01000621.1:0-275996 GCA_005408345.1 Macquaria australasica
TTTTGAAATATTTTGTTAAAACTAAGAGTAATAAACATTATTGAAACAAATCCAAAGATCTATTTAACCTCCCTCCTCAAAACAAGACAAGCAAACAAAAAACTAATATTTGCTCTTAGATAAATATTTGCTCTCTTTTACGGTGTGTGTGAGTGTGTATCTTAACAAATAAGCCATAATTCAGTCCTAACCCACAGTTATTCAAACACAAGTTCCCACAGTACAGCTACAGCAACTACATCAACCTTTCTGTTTGAACTCACACAAGAGACTGAAATTTGTTTGTTCTCAGTCATAGTCACACACAACAGATCACATTCAGAATTGCCCTTGAGAGACATATGTGCTTGTGTAAATATGTGTACTGTATGTGTTCAGTTGGGTGTGACATGGGAAGCAGGTCGTACTGAATCCTGCATGAACCAACCAGCAGAAATTTAAAAGCATGTAAAGCAGCGACCTCAGAGACCCGACACATCCTGCTGTTTTCTTGTACAAACACTGAATGACAGCTTCTTGTTATGAAGACAAATGCACACATTTATGGCACACACAGACACAGACTCAAACAGGGACTTTTTTTTAAACATGTTTCACAAAATAGATGTAAATATAATATAAAAGATAATATAATACATTATAATATAAATATAATATATAAATATAATATAAAAGATAATATAATATAAATATATTTCACCACTACGATTTAAGCTGGATTTGCAGCTCCGTACCGCAAGATCTCAACAGCACCAGAGCTTATTTAAAATGCAGAATAATTACCTAATAATGACAATAATATTGATACTTGTTTGATCTTGCTGACCTTTTCAAACTGAACTTATACATACAGAAAATCATTATAAGTACATAATAATCCCGTGATGAAATCATGTTAAAGTTGTGAGCAGTTTGCTGTATTGATGGAGGAATAAATGGATGGATGCCTGCTTCGTGTTTCACAGTTTGACACTTTCACACCAATAAACTCTCAGCAGTTCTGTTGAAGCAGTATGGGGTCTTGATGCCTTGCTCAACAGCAACTTGACAGTAGTAGTTGCCAGAGAAGAAAGCATTCCTCATCTGATTTACCCAGCCCACAGTTTACCAGTCTGTCGGCGAAGTAAAGCAGCGACCACTAATGGCAAATTGTCGTTTTTACACTATAACGTGTTAATTAGTGAGCTTTAAAGGTTCTGGTAGGTGGATTTCGTTACCTATGGACAGCCAGGCTAGCTGTTTCCCCGTTTCCAGTCTTTGTGCTAAGCTAAGTGAGGCGGCTGCTGGCTGTAGCTTCATATTTAGCGTACAGACAGACATGAAAGTGGTGTCAGGCTTCTCTCTGCAAGAGAGCGAATAAGCGTATTTCCCTGAATTAAGATTTTTTTCCTGTAACTGAAGATCAGTGGGTTGTAGTTCTGGTCCTCAGGACTCTGAACTCTGCTGGTTTTCATCTGTGCCATTTAATCTGATGCTGTTTTGCACCAGGAATTAACTGCAAATTAACTGCTTGGTAGCACAGAAAACCAACCAGCTGTGCTTTTCTGTAGGAACAGCAGTGAAAACAGCTGATCTAGCCCAGCGCCACCCTGGATTATTTCATTTCACTTCAAGAAAATCATAGAAATTAGTTGATTTGCATTGGAAAGAAGAAACATTGGAAAGAAGAGCATATCTTGTGGTATTGTTTGGATGATTTTTCACTTGTTTCCTAAAAAAGAGACTCAATACCAGACCTAGTGTTTCTTTAAGGTGGATGTCTTTTGCGATGCACCAGCATCAGTCTTGGAATCAGATTGGGCAGAGGCACCATATTTCTATGCACCTCTTCTCATATTTATGTGCATCCATTGTAAACGCTGGTGAACAGAGATTCTGCCTTTGCTCATACACAAACACACAATGGAGGACACACATTTCAGCTTAGAAATGGTCCCTTTTATAACAGCATTGGGAATCGCTTATAGCTGTCTGGCTGACAAGTGTGTTGATTTGGATAGATACGGCATTGTGAGAGGCAGAGTAGCAAACAAGTGCGAGGGAAGGCCTCTTTCTCTTCCTCTCCATCTCTTTTTCTTTGGAGTAGCGTTTTGCCAAGAGGAGAAGCCAAGTTGGTTGCCTGATCGTTCTGTCTCCCCCTCACAAAGGCTGATGTGACTGTAGGGCCTTTCAATGGGCGAAGAGACAAGAGCTTTATCTGAAGATCCACTTCTCCACCTCCTCTGCGTCTCTCTTTCTTGGTCGTTATGGTGAAAGCCTGTTAGCTCCGGTGTGTGTGTGTGTGTGTGTGTGTGTGTGTGTGTGTGTGTGTTTGTGTGTGTTGAAGGGAAGCTGCGTTTTGTTTCTGTTCCCCTCTCAGCTCTGTTGGTTGCTCTGTTCACGCAACCTCCATTACTGTTTGACTTCTCGTCTCAATTCAGAAACTTTACTGGCATGACGTGTTTATCAGAAACAAGATTGTCAAGGCGTGACGTCCAAATTAGCAAAAGCCTATACTCACGTACATGTAGCTGTTTACACAAACCACATAGAGATGATAAATTACAGGGCTGGAAAACATACTATAGACCAATAAATGTAATAGGCCAACGTTTTGATCTTAGACAGATCTTCAGGCTTTGTCAGGTAAACAAAGTAGAACATGCAATATAGAGACGGATGGCAAATTAAATGAAAAACCTGAATATATGAGTTGTGCAACATAACAAATGCTTCCATACAGACAATTTGTGGCATTCACCAACTTTCTCGTACTTAGAATATTGTCTTAGGTACAAACGAAATTTGCGAGCGATCTGTTGTACCAGTCACATACAGACAGTCCGCCTTTCTCCACAAGAAGGGAAACAGACCCATTTGACTTAAGAAGTATATATCTCTTTAATAGGAAACACCTAAATCATCACGTGCAGCCACTTAGTCAAATGGAGATCACCTGTGTGTGATCAAGGTCTTTTAATTGATTGCAGTATAAACACACCTGTGTATGGAAGGAGTCAGTATTGTAGTAAAACCTGAAGACAAAGAAGCACTCTCACACATTTTATTGGCACCGTAAAGGAAAATGGTGGATAAAGAAAAAGTGATAATAGAAACTGGGTCGTCCTTTTATTCCATTGAAAACTGTTGCTCACCCTTGTCCCTGTGTGTGTGTGTGTGTGTGTGTGTGTGTGTGTGTGTGTGTCCGTCCATGTCCTAGACGATCCTCCGAGAGGCAGAAACGGTGTGTTGTGTGGTTCCAGCCTCGGGGACAGACAGACAGAGAGGAACCAGGGTGCAACAGGGCCTTTGTACCTAGGCACTCCCACAACACAGTGAGTTACCTGTAGTGTGTGTGTGTGTGTGTGTGTGTGTGAGCTTGCTACAGAACAGTGTCTCTGATGCACATTTATCTAATTGTGTTACTTCTATTTCTTTAAACCTGCAGGCTCTGATTTTTTTGGCCACTAACATCGACATATCTCCACCTTTTAAGTTGATGTGATGAACTTGTTAGCAAACAGCTTCTTATTTACACATCCAGCTGTTACAGAGCAACATTATCATTAATTTGGAGTCGTGTTTCTGGTCACCTGATGAATATAAGTCCAATATTCACTCTCTTTTAGTTCTGTTTTTGGTCTCCATCATTGGAAAATATTTGGCTCTGTAGCTGCTAAATGCTCCACTGTGTTCACCAGCTAGTCTCTAACTGTGTCCGTCTGCTGTTTGCTGCTGAGCAGGTAGTGAACAGTGGGATTTTACAGCTTTTATTTGTTGAAAACAGCTGCCTGCTGCGTCCGAAAGAGAACGGTGAGAGGAAACCAAAACAGTAAAGTTGCAGGCTGGACAGCTAAACAGTGAGCTGAAACTCACTATAAAGCCCCTTTCACATTGTCGCATTGTTTTGTCATTGTCATTTGGTACTTTGTTATTTTAAAATATATTGATTATAGCCGCTTTAAATAAAAACAAAAATATTTAGTTCAACTTGCTATAAATGAAGTCCCGGACAGATTTAGTGTGCAGAGGATTTGCTGTTTTACTTTTAGTCGTACATGTCATCTCCTCTCCCGCAGTGACTCGCCATTGTCTGTGTATGAATTGCATGAGAGCGTCTGTGGCCAAATGACCCAGCTGCAGCCTAAAAGCCTTCACTCCCAGTGACATTTCAAATGTCAAAGCCACATCAGTTCCGGGTCTTACGCTTCCAGCGATCCCAACGCTGAACCCGGAGCCACATTTTAAAAACTCCACCAGAGTCCATTTCCACCATGGTTCAGTCTCCGGAGTGCAGACAGAATTCACTGTTTCAGAGTGATTGTTTAATACACCCGTCCACACGAATGACATGTTGAAACAGTGTGACTAAAGACACACTGAAAGCATCCCTCTTTTTGTCCCTGCCTGTCTCACACACAAACAGATACATATAAATATAGCCATCCATGTCTCTATTATTGTGGGATGAGGTGGTGGTGGTGGGGGGGGTGATGGAGGGCCATTCCTTGTCATACCCCAACTAACATATTGGAGTATTTATATGGGATTTGTGTGCATTAGATAAAAAAAGGCGCTCTTGTTCTTTTCATCCTCATAGGCTTTTCATGGCTGTTTGACTGTAACACTGATGACTCTCTGCACCCCCACCCCCACCCCTCACCCACCCACCTCCAGCCCCTCCACTCTGCCTTTCTCTAAGCCCCCTCCATCCATCCCAAATCCCTTCCTATCAGCCAATTTAAACAAGCTGGGTCCAGAGAGAGGGGAGGGGGAGACAGAGAGAGATGCTCTGTCCTAAGCTCTTTTTAAAAACAGTAAAAGGAACGAGAGGAGAAAAAGAGAGTGGTAAAGAGGGTTAGGGCGATTTGGCAGCCAAAAGCCCGGTCGTACTACCCCAGGTCTTCCCCTGCACCGCTGACGGAGGCTAAGAAAGCAGATCCCCAAACCTCCCAAAAGATAATGGCCACAGAGAGAAAGAGACAAAAGCCTCTGCCTTTTTTATTCCACAATTTCCCCCCCTCCTTTAGAACAATTTTTTATATTGAAACCCCCCCCCTTTTTTTTTGTAATCTCTGATGAAGTTTCATTGATGTGAAGCAATGATTAGCCGAGGAGTCATTGTAGCGCAGGCGTCAGATCGACCGATTCCTGCATTCCCCCAAATCCGACTCTGTGCTCGGAGGAGGAGAGAGAAGAGAGAGAGAGAGAGAGAGAGAGAGAGAGAGAGAGAGAGAGAGAGAGAGAGAGAGAGAGAGAGAGAGAGAGAGAGAGAGAGAGAGAGAGAGAGAGAGAGAGGAATCTGGGAAGCATCCCAACGTTCCTTTGATGGCTGCTGGCCTCTCTCGCTCATCACGTACTCCTCTATCAGTGGAGTGAGGAGAATGGAGGTTATTTTTATTTTTGCTTAGTTGAGACCAAAGTTAATGTGATGCTACAGAGCGACAGAGAGCCGAGCCTTCATATTTCGCAAATTAGTTTTAAAAATGTATATGTTTATTTGAAATTCATGTCCAGAAAGGAGTTCAGTATGTTGCTGCATTTGCTGGTGAGAGGACAGATTATCGAACTGGATCCTGAAGCCCCAAACAGAAGCACTAAGGTTACACCTTTGTAACGGTTTGCCAATATATCATGTCATCAAGTCATTTCGGATCAATATAAAACAGATATATGCCTGTCAGTGATGTCCACCGCCATACGATATGATGGAGGTGAGAATGTGCCAAAGAAATCTGCCTCACATGATCTAGAATAACCTAATAATCACTGAGTTATTGAGTTTCTTAGTATCGTTTTTCATTGAGTCGTCTGTTAAGTGTTTGTAGAGGCAGATTATTGTTCTGTTGTTCAAAGACACGAGAAACAGAGGATGAAGACTTCGAGAGAGTTGTCCATCTTTCAAGTGGCAGAGAATAATATTAATACATTTACTCAAGTATGGTACTTAAGTACAAATTCAAGGTACTTTCCTTGGGTATTTCCATTTTGTGCACCTTTATAGTTCTACTCCACCACATCTCAGAGGCAAATATTGTACTTTTTACTCCACTTCATTTGTCTGACATCTTTAGTTACTTTTCAGATTACAGTTTTTCACACCATTCCTGTCCAGTGAAAACCATGTATCTCCAAATGTGGTGATTTTGAACGTGAATCTTTCTCATAAACTGAAGGATTCACTTCCTTTATGTGCTGAGAAAATTCTCCTCCTTCTTAAGCTTAATAAACTATTTAAACCCCCCTTAGATTAGCTGGAAAATGCTGTTTTTATAGAATACGATGCATTGCTGTAGATTAAACCACCCAACAGTATATAAAGCAGTTAAAATTAGCTCAACCTTAAACATCTACGGCAGTAAAATGCAACGTACACATTTTTGCAGCAGGAATATTAATCTAACAACATCATACATAGTAGTAAATCAATGACAGGGGCCATTTTTCTGCAGAATGAGTACTTTTACTGTGATACTTTAAGTAAATTTTGCTCATAATACTTAGGTACTTTTAGTTAAGGTTTTGAATGCAGTACTTTTACTTGTAGTGTAGTATAGTACTTAAGTAAAGGATCTGAATAGTTCTTCCACCACTGTATGTATTATTGATCAGATTAATCATTTGTATGTCATGACTGCTTGATGAAATGAAGATCACACTGATAGTGATCTTTGGCTTTCAGCAACTCCTCTTTCACCTGATACACGCTCATGTGGCTCAGGTGTTGACCCGGTTAATTAGCGCCTTGTTGAACACAGTCCTTGGTGTCCCGAACATGGTCTGAATGGTTTCTCTGAAGTTTTTACTTTCTGCAGCTTCTGCATCCTGTCAAAAAATAAATGGAAGCAGTTTTGTGTTTTCGGGAGGAGGTGAAGAGAGGAGAATCTAATCCTGCAGCCCAGTAATTTCCATCAGTGCAGGAATCTGACAGACCAGACACGATGTAAAACAAACATCCACTCCATTCCATTGTTTTTATTGTTCATTTGTTTTATTTTATTTGTTATTAATTTATTGGAAAATGTTATGATCTGCTAGTTGTGAAGTTGTTGCCTTGTGTGAAGCACTTTGTAAAGTGGTTTTAGAAAAGTGCTCTATAAATAAAGATTATTATTATTATTATTATTATTATTATTATGCACTGTATGCATCTAAATCAGTGAGTTATACATACCAAATTCTCCACTCGCAGCAGCTCCGGTAAACCAGAAAGTGTTGCATTTTGAGGTTTGACTGACGGGCTTACCTCTCACTTTTTACTTGAATGGAAAGTAATTTGTTATTCCTGTTTCTCGCTGCCACAACATACAGTGTATAGCTCAGCTAAACTCAACAAATTCCCTCCCATGTTGTCTCAGGTTTGTCAAAACTGAAGCAGAAACTAGACAAGGTAGATTGAAGGAAAGTTAGTGCATCAAAAAGGTAGATTACAACATTTCAAAACAAAATGACTCCTCGACAGCACTGGACATACAATCTGTAAAGTCTTTATTTTTTGTTAAAGAGAAGCTGGTTCATGTGCAGTTGCCCCTCTGCAAACTATATATTATATTATTCTGTGTTGTGTTTCATGGATGTATTTTAATTGAACAACATGCAACAGATGTTTTCTTTGGCTCCTCAGTGCTGATGGAAGAGCCAATCAGAGGAGACCGCTGGCGGAGAGCATGCGTGTGACCGTGAGCCCAGATGTGTTCAGGACGCTGAGACAAACAGGTCTGTCTGTCATACTTTAAGCACCTGTATCTCTGTTGTGTCTGTGAAGAGTTATCTAATACTTGAGCT
This sequence comes from Macquaria australasica, assembly GCA_005408345.1. NCBI lineage: Eukaryota > Metazoa > Chordata > Actinopteri > Centrarchiformes > Percichthyidae > Macquaria > Macquaria australasica. The sequence continues at coordinate 7,765 of SEMN01000621.1, forward strand.
TAACCTTTCTAGGTTAAAGAATCACAAGAATATAGATAAGCAGCATTTAACCTGAAGATTAATGGCCGCTGCTTCAGACAGATCTGTGGAGCAATCTGATGAACAAGAGAAATGTAGAGGTTTGTCCGTGAAGCTTCATGTATCCTTGAAGTAAATCACGAGCCGAGACATCAGGCCTTTTTTCAGCTGTCATGCTGATTTTTTTTTTTTCCTGAGTTGCAGATGATTAAAGGGGAACTCCGCCGGTTTTACACATCAATGTCTGTTTACAGGCGTTTGAGAGCACTGCTGCATATGTGAAAATAAGTTGTATAGAGTCTTTTGTGGCTCCACAGGGAGCTGTGTGAAATTTGAAATGTCCTCAAGTGATGTCACTTGAGTCGGCGTCGATTGGGTTAGAAAAAGTTTGAAAATGAAAACAATCTGGGGGTGTGGAGTTAGAAAGAAGTGAGGTTACCGGACCTCTCCTCGCCAGCTCCTCGTCTCTGCTGGAGGCTAGCGGCTCGAGGCTACATTAGCCGCTACTAGTAGAACACACCTGAATCACCAACTGAACCGTCAGTGCTCAAGTAGCATTGTGGGTGATGTAGGCACCAGGTTTTGACGAGGAATAAGAATGCATGGAATAAAAACAGGAGGTATCTGATTCTGCTGCATCAATTTTGATCCTTTTTTTAAAAACAGTCCAACAGACTATAGATATATTATATGCGATGCTAAATTGGAGGAGTTCTCTTTTAAAAATGTGCAGTCTACTTTTTTCTTATTTAAAGAAGTCACTTTGACATGAAAAAGGTCTTTTCCACCTTGTTACATAATTATTGTTGTCATTGTGTATTCAACAATAAGTGTTATAAAGCATTAAAATCTTTATTTTTACATATTTCTTCATTTTAAAATCTGAAATCTGAAACACTTGACTTGGTGGGAAATAGTGTATCTTTGGTGGTTACCTCACAGCGTACCTGTAGAAGAACATAAAAAATTCTGACCAATCATATCTTTGCAGATTTTTGATAAACTATATCATTTTTTTCCTCATAATTTCCTTTAAAAAATCCAGAATTTAGAACCAAAACGCTGCGTCCAGCCCAACTTTAAACAGTCACACTCGCCCCAACTGGAAAATTTAATTAAGGAAACATCTATACTTACCATACCCTAACTACCTACAACAAGCCTGTTCATCAGTAAGAGAGTCGGCCCCAGTATATTAAATCTCATCGTGTTCAACATGTTGGTTTCAGGCCACGTTTTAAGCCCTGCAACAGCTCTCTGGCGACATTCAGCCTGTTTTTATTCTCTAAACGTAGCCTGAGTGGTCTCCTCTTCCAGTCTCATATGTCTGAGATGACTAACTGGTCATTTAGGAAAAACACCCATTAAGAAAACATCACCACTACTTCTTTTTCTTTTTCTTCTTCTTCTTCTTCTTCACTTCCTCCTCTCCTCCTTCCTGCTCTCTCCATTTTAATAATTTCATTTTTCGGGTGATTAGCAATTGTCTTGCTATCAAATCGCTCTGTCATTTGATAATCCGGACTGTAGGCTATAGGAGGGAATTTGCATCAGCTTTTTAAATATCAGTATAAGGCATGCCGGGGTTTTAATGTCAATCATAACCTTATTAACGCAGAGCTCAGAGCGAGAGAGATCGCCCTGAGTGTCAACGCTTTACATTCGTTAAAACACAGAAAAAAGGCGACATGTCCGACCCACTGAGCGAGCATGTAACCTGTTCAGGCATTCAGCTGTGCGTGTGCGTGCGTGTGTGTGTGCGTGTATGTGTGCGTGTGTGTGTATGTGCTGTAGGGCTGCCGTGTGTGATTATGCATGTCTAATGTTTGGTGTTTGTTTAAAGTGTCACGGCCGGTTTACAGGGACGTCTTAACATCCTCCAACATCTTCTGTCGTTTCATTTTGTTCTGCAGGAAACAGTGAAGGTGACAGAGACAACGGGGATGTAAGTTGATTGGCGAGAATCACATTATAGATTAGCAGCCACAGTGTATATAGTAATGTTATGTAATATTGTAGTGGAGTAGTTATAACAGTTCACTACAGTACAGTCGTTCCCAACCCTAATGCAGTTTACTGTCCTCAGCCTCATATTACCTAAAAGACTAATGATGCTCAAGGCTTCAAGACTTTACAGTTAACTAATATATGTTTTTTTTAAAGATACAAAATCATTATAACCCTAAAGTTAATATTTTGTCTTTCCTGTGTTGTTCAGTGCAGCTTTCAGGTGTGAATACAGGATAAAAATGATGTGGTTCAGTAGTTCAGATTCAGAATAGGAAGCCTCTAAAAGCTCCATGTGCTGTTAACCAGCTGTCTTTATATTTACACGCTGTTTAGGTTTATAAAACTTAACTTTTCTGTTTGTTCTCTCTCAGGACGATGACGACCCCGGGATGCTTCACGTGGTCCATTTGGGAATGGTTTGAAAAAATACGATAAGAGCACTTTATTAATCCTAGTGGGAAATTGGAGAGACGCAACAACATCTCACCAATAACGGTGCTCTCTTTGTCTATATTTTTATATGCAAAGAACCTGGACTCAAATGCTTATCATTGTACAGAACAGCAGATGACTATATAGATGTCTGATAAAAGTGGAATAATACATGAGTATTATACGTAAATACATTTGTTTTGTTTACCAGTTTTGTTAGTAAGTTGTACATTTCAAACTAAAAGCCTTTATTTTGTAGCCCTGTCATAGTATATCTGTGAAATTTCAGCCAAATCAAAAACACTGAGCAGCTCCATGGATGTGAATTCAGGTTATTTTCTGTCTGAACTAAATGAACCATAAAAGAAAACAGTTACACCGAGTTCTGCCTTTAAAACACGACAGAAAATGTTTTAAACCTTGCCATTAATCAGCCTGAAAAAATAAAGACTTCTATTATACTTCCATCACCACTGATATTGAACGTTTCAGGCTTCCTCTGTGTGTGTGTGTGTGTGTGTGTGTGTGTGTGTGTGTGTGTGTGTGTGTGTATACACTGTATAGATGTGTGTCTGTGTGTTGGCCGAGATTACGGGCCACAGTTTTATTCATGAATAGGAGCCAACCAGCGTCTTTAAAGCATCGCGCGGAGCCCCTTTCCTGAACAGCAGCCATAGCCGTGTCAGAGCTGTCGACGCGCTGCGCTCACCGACTAATCTGACAGCGCCGCGCGAGCCCTAATCCCTCACTGTATCGTAATCTATTTACTTTGCATTCTAAGAGGATTTCCACCAAAAAATATACAAGAAGCGATGTTGGAAATGGACAGAAGATCAGCGAGGATGCTTTTCTGCTCCTTTTTTTGTTTTTTTTGTTTTGTTAGCTTTAAAAAAATCATTGTATGTTTTTTGGGGAGTCAATCCCCTGGTAGAGGGATGGGTGAAAGGAATTACATCTCTGACTGATACTAATACTTCTCTTATGTAAACATCAAAATGTTATATTTCCCTTCTGATGATACAGTCACAATGCAGAGGCTGCTGGAGATAAGTGGCATCTGTCGATGCCTTTAGTGCATCTCTTGACACGTTTATAATTTACAAACCAAGGCTGCATTATCTCCTGATTGTTTGACTTGACAGCTTGAATAAAAGCTGCAAAATTGCTTAACAGGCGAGCAGGAGTTCCTCCCATCTCTCTGATGGCCTACACAGTAGCCTTTTTGACATGCAAACAGTCAAATCTTCTCTTTCATAATACAGAAAACAAAGTACGAGACCAAATGCTCTCTTCAGTTACCCTTTAAGCAATTATGTCAGCTTTGTAAAATCATAAATAGTTATGCTTCATTTAAAATGTGGCCAGCAGCTTTATTGTAAAACACAGCCTGACGCTCAAATCTTTGCCATCCGAGATGACTCGCAGAGATAGGCTTATTAGTGGTATTAACATACTGCGCGGCATGCTGGAGCTGTGAAACGGCCTTGTTAACATTTGGAAATGAATCAAGCCTCCGGCACTTGCTATTATCCAGGTTATCTGTTTTTTTTTTCTTCTCTCCTCTGTGCAACAGCTGTGCAGTGTTTCTGCGGAGGCCTTATCTCATCTAATGAAGGCTCTGATTGGTCTGATACTGCTTCCCCTCAGGGGGAAGTTTTATGTTTTATAGGTTTGTTTCACTGATCTCCACAAGCAAGATCCCCAAAATGTTATAGACAAATATGTCAGGACCATTAAAGACATCAAAGAGGCTAAATTACTTACTTGGAAGGATCTTATTCCCAGGAAAAATTACAGAATAGTGTTAAGTTTCTCTTAGTTATCGGTTTTCAAGTCAGTGAGTGAGACGTACTTTGCATAACGATCAAACTACAATTTTTTCATTAAGAAAAGTACTTAATTACGGTGCAATGTATCTGTATTGAATATCTGTTTTTGCGTCCTGAAAAGGCCTCAAAGACCAAAAAGCATTATAATTGAATACTCTATGATTAAAACAGCCTCAGACTGAGGTCAGAGAGAAACAAAAGGACTCTGCTGAGACTAAAGTTAACATAAATGTTTTATTCCTGGTCAACTCTTTGGTCAAATATCCTCTGACCCCTTTTTAACAGCTAAAAAAACACATGTAACATTGTTTTATCAGACTGATGCTTCCTGACTGTGACTAATTTTATGAGAATTATCTTATGAACTTGATTTTGAACTGAGACCCCAGCTGTAAAACAAGGTTAAATACAATGGATTGTAATTGGTGTTGACAATACTTTTTACCCCAAAAGGTCTATGAGGATTTCTGTTACTGGATTTTTACCACAGTTTGTTCATAAGAGGTCTAACACAGAGTTAGAAAATTGACCCCAAAAATAAGTAACATCACTACGTGGGATAACACACCGTACATTTCTTTGTCTTTAAATGACTTTTTGGAAAACAAGAAATATATATTTGCTCATGTGGAGCCCATATAACTTAAAAAACATGACATATTTCCTTATTTGGAGACGCAGCGATGCCTTACGGTCATTTCTGTGTTTTGTCGCCTTCATCAAATGTGTCCAGTTAAGGTAAGGGTCACCGCTTCAATACTTTTCTACATACTGAGTTTTAATTAGGTCATAAAGGGTTCATTTTGCATTTATTTTAATCATTTTTACAAAGCAGTTTGTCTGTGGGACCTCGAACAAACACAATACATACTGATTTATCTTCTGTTTAGCTACTTTACCAAAATTTAAAATAATATTTGCAAATTAACTTACTATTTTTAAGAGCGAGTGTTATTCATCTTCATCTGTGATTCTGGTTTTAAAGGTCAAAGGTCACGAGTAAAGTTTAGATTTTGTACCAGTAACCTCACTGCATATTCTCCTTCTCCTACTTCTCAGAAGAAAAAACTACATCTGCATCGGGCGTAGTTGTTCTGAGTTGCTGCACTCTGGCTCCGTATGTGGAGAGATATTTGTCAGTGAAGAACAAACTGAATGAAGGAGAAAATGTGGCCAACACGTCAGACAGTAATCTGCTGACACACAGAGACGACGTCCTCGGTGGGAAACACTAAAGCCTACAGGCCAGCAAGCCTCCATTAAGCTTTCCCATGTCTGCAGGGCTTAAGGGAAAAGACAAGTTGTGACTTGGGACGAGGGTCTGCTGCATCCTTTCCAGATGAGATAATACGAGCCTCTCTTCAAATACCTTTCTACTCCATCCCTCCTTACCCTGACGCTACTGATTTACACGGAAACCGGGAAGTGAGGACGTCTTCAGGTAGACTGAAGTCAGATATGTGGGGGGGAGTTCTGTCCAGAAAAACCCTGAGCTGCTTTCACCAGTCCAGTCTTGTCTGATTTTCCATCAGCTACTTCAAAGAAGGAAGGAAGGAAGGAAGTGTTTAACTGCTCCACTGACCTCAGAACAGCTTTCTCTGCTGCTCACGTCCTTTAATTTAATGTTATACTGTTAAAGAATGTCAATGAATTTTGGGAGTTTTGCCCACTGATCATTTTGTTCAGTATCTCATGAGAGGATTGACGCCAAAACCATCTGTGTGTCTCAGGTAGAAGGCTCTGTTTAGCGTGCATGCTTACAGTTCAGCATGTAATGTTTTGGAGATTAACATTTTAGTATTCTGTTGGTGTTATTTTTAGCCACGCTAGCTGCACGTCTCCAGGGACGTCTGTCCACCACTTTGGTCCAGACTGAAACATCTCAACAACCATGGGATGGATCGCCATGAAAGTTTGTACAGACATTCATGATCCCCAGCAGATGAACCCTAATGATTTTGGTGATCTCCTGACTTTTCCTCTAGCGCCACCAGGAGGTTCACATTTGTGGTTTTAGGTGAAATGTCTCGACAACTATCGGATGGATTGCCACGACATTTACTACAGATATTCATTTTCCCCTCAGGATGAATTATAATAACTTTGGCGACCCCCTTAACTTTTCATATAGCGCCATCATCAGGCCAAAATCTCAGTTTGTCTTTGGTTTATGACCAAATACCTGCAAAACTAATAACATTCCCATCAGCCTCAGCTGTGTGTGTTTAGTGCCAATTAGCAACTTTTAGCATGCTAACACGCTAAACTAAGATGTTGAATATAGTTAAAGATGAACCAGCTAACATCAGAATTTAAACGTCATTAGAGCTTCAACTGACGATTACTTTCTCGATTAATCAATTGGCCTATAAAACGTTATATTAAAGGTTCGGTGACGTCATCCAATGTCTTGTTTTGTCCGACGAAGAGTCCCAAAACCCCAAAATATTCAATTTACTATGACGTTAAAACATTTGAGAAGCTTAAACAAGAATGTTGAGATGTTTTACTTTAAAAATAACTTAAATCATTCATCGATCAAAATAGTTGCCGATTCATTTTTTGTTGATCAACTGATTGATTAACTGACTACTCGTTGCATTTCTTTTTGCCACTGTGAGCACGTTAGCTGCTAATGTTAGCATTTACGTTTGCATTTACCTGCTGCACACAGCGGCTAACGTGGCTGCAGCCTCTCGGTCCATTTTATTCCTACAACCTGTAGATTTATCATTTGTAACAACTGAATCTCAGCCTTCAGTATAATTAAAGTCATTTAAAAATCAGTGCAGTAACGTATGAACTTTGCTCAAATTTTCTATAAAAAATTATATTTTCTGCCACTGAAAGTGCTTTGTTCTTAAATTGTGTCTATTTTATCACATTTTTAAATTTTATGTCTATTTTACCAAGCCTGTCTTATTGTCTCAGTTTTAGGAAAATGCTAATCAGCTACTGTCACAGCTATACGGTATCCAAGTACTGTCAAACACAGTGACCAGATCTATTTGACCTGTAGAGACGTGACCGAACTGCCCAACACACCTCAGGTCAGGTGACCAAAGGGCCAAAGTACCCAAAAGTCAGAGTATCTCCTTTTATTTCCCGTCACAGCTGGAATCAATCAGAAGAAAATGAAAGAAAGAAGCTCGACCCAACAGAGAGACGGTGTGTCGTCCTGACTGTGTCCTAAACTCAACTTAAATCTACAGTATGTAAACCCACGAGGAATTTCATGAATGCTCTCAGCGCCTTGTGTCGGAGGGGTGACTAAGCTGCTTTCACTCCACCAGCTCTGCTGTGTTGGCCGCCTGGACTCAACTGTGAAATCCCCTCACAGGAACCACCGGTATACTCTCACCTTCTTTGAGTTTGGATGACGGATTCAAGAGGTTGTTGGCGGCTTTATATCTCACACAAGGAAACACTTCAGAATTACAACATAGGCATTCAAATCTACTGCAACTACCAGTTTTATGTGTCCAGACTTGATATTAAACAAGATGCAAGAAGAAAAAGGAGGGGGGGGAATGAAGGCCTTTTCTGACAAAGCAGAGAAACCGGAGACGGTGGCCTGGACTCCACCCATGTCTGTGTACAGTTGACCCCAGATTAACCTCCCAGGTAAATATAATCCTCCTCTGTATCACCTCTCGCTCCTCATACCGGCCTATGATCACACTGGGATGCCAAGGTCTGGCGACAGTCGACAGCCAATGAAAGACAAGTGTGAGTGTTTTTTTTCCCCTTGTCCTGCATGTAAATGGAAGACAAGAAAACAGTCCCAGCATGCAGGCTGCTATCAGTGCATCTCCTGGTCCTTCGAATCTCTTTCTCTCTCACACATACACACATTGAATTACCGAGGTCTGTAAGGTCTCACAAACCTAAAAAAAAAATAGTCTGCTTCTGTCTCGCGCTGTCTTTATCTCTCTCGTCTGCCTCTGTTGTCTCTCTTTCCCAGATACAAATCACAACCACTCATGCAAAAACGGTCCAGCTCGGTTCCAGTTCAGTTCCTGGACAAGTGTGAACAAAATGTCAACAGTTTCCAGTCCACCCACATTCAGACACCTTCACTGGAGCAGGTGAGAGGCCAAAAGGTCGACGGATGACAACAGGCGACGTGGTGCAATCGATCGTCCTATTGAACAGAGTATGAAGGTGTCAGACCCACAGCTCAGGTTAAATCAACACACACACACCTAAAAATTAGGTATCAGATATCAGTCAGTTGTAACAGACTTTTCCTTGAATGGAAAACCGCCGGGACATTCTGTATAATTTATTTTTTCTTAGCAGATTTTATATTTGTGTTTATTTTTCAACCTTGGCTCCTAATTTTAAGACTCTAACAACATTTTAGAGGCTTTTCCACCCTGGAAATAATGAAATGCTGATTAAAAAAAAAAAGAACTGATTTCATGTGGGTTTGGTGAGAAAATGGTCAAATTGGAAGATTTTCAATATTGGTTATCAGTCACTTTGCTTTAAAAGTATAGTGTCCTCAAAAACCTTGTGCTGCTTGAACACTTTAACCTCAAAGCACTTCAAGAATTGGATCTTAAAAAACAAAAGGAGTGTTAAACAAAGAGATAAACTATTTGACTTTTAGATTATACCATCATCTTAATCACTCATGAACCTTTTCTAAGGTAAAGGTGGATTTTTGGTTCCTTCCTCATGAAGAAGCCAAACCTCTCACTGCAGTTCAGACGAGGCCAAACACTATTTACTTTTCTACTTTTGTTCTTAATAAAACCTGATGAATATTCACTTATTTTTCCTCAAACCCTCCTTCTAAACTTCCCTTAAATGTATGGACTAATTTGTATTTGTGCTTTTTGTACATGATGCATTGCATTTGTTACCTCGGTCCTTGTTTTTATAATAATTTCTTTACCGTGTGTTCATGAGGGTTTATCTGTCAGGATTAGTTTAACTTTAAGATACCTGTTGATTCGAGGTGTGTTTTAATACATTTAATACATTATGCAGTGACTTGGTGGTGTTAAAATAACTTCCTAAAACTAAATTAAGCTGATGTTTGTGAAATTCCACATTCAAAAGAGTTTTAATTTAAACCTATTGTCTATAGATCAATCTGATTTCTAAATCTATCAGCATTAATCACCACAGAAATCAACAAAATACATAAAGTTTTATGTGAATAAAATACATTTTAATAGGTTAGATGTTATTATTTGTTGTAACATGAATTTCAGTTTGTTTTTTGCTTAATTTAATTATTTCTATATGCGTCATCTCCATCAAACGTGCATTTTTATGGCACCTCAGTGAGACTTTTAGGGAAATATTCTGTTATCTTTCATGCTGTTATTTTGCCTGAAAATGGTAAATTCCTAAATTTAACCCCCAGAAATAAAACTAGCAGCAGCTGAAGAGTGTAAGAAAAGTAAATTAGAGTGAGGCTCTAAAAAACACACAGAGAAGTACATTAAATATTGTGATGCATTTTTTAGAGCATGTTCGAAAAGATTTGAATACTGACTAACAAGCAGGTGTTTGCTCCATAAACAGCCGCAGAAACTGCGACGACAGTGAAACAATTCGCCTGCTGTATCACATGGTCTTTTACACAAGACGTGACATCGTTTCACCTGTCGCTTAATCCTGCAGCTGTAAACAAACCCACGAGTTTATATAAAAATCTGCGGATCATAAATCTTTTATTTTGTCCTGTTGTTTTATATAATAACACGTTTATCGTTTCGTTTCTTCCTGCATGCTGGGAAACAAAACCTCAGTGTTAATCAGATAAATGTCTCATATTAGAGCTCTCTGACAGTGTGCAGGATGAAATTTCAGGAGCATTTTAGCCTTTAAGTTTCTTTATTATGGACACTATAACTTCTCTCATCCCCACATTTCCCTCCGTTTTATTCTTTTATCTATTATGTGAAGTTTCCTTGTGTTTTCTACTTTTATTTACATTTTGCAGCTGTTAAATTAGTCAGCTTGTGTCCTGATGTGTCTCCTGCAGGTGTGTCATGTTGGCTGCAGCTTCGCGTGCTCAGAGGAAAACGTTAAATAGCGGATCTCTCCTCTTTTGTCAGAAACGCTTTTACGCGAGCTCTTTGCGTTTCTGCGGGTGTTTGAAGGTGAGCAGCTGTCTCGTGTGAGAGACCTGTAGGCCTGGTCCCCCTCTCTCTTTCTCTCTCTCTCTCTCAGACTCCTTAAGCAATCCCACAAGATTGGTCGCAAATGTTTGTTTGATGCAAATCCGAACAAATCCGCCGCTGTTCGTGGACACTCGCTGCACTGTTTGCGCGTCTTGGCGCAAACATGTTTAATGTCCCGGTCGGCAGATATTTATTCAGCTGCTGCGATCTTCATTTACATAAGGAGAGAGAGAGACAGCACACGGCCGGCTGCAGCTGAAACATGCTCTGTACAGGCAGGGAGAGGCCTACAATATATATCGATCAGGCTGATAGGAGCAAAGTTGGTTGTGAGTTTTTAGAGGCCTGAAGAGGTAAAAGTATATCACTAGAAAATGAGCAAAAATTACAAAGAGCAACTGAGAAACTGTATTTTATGTAGCTCCATTTCTGCTTCCTCGTTCAGATCTTATTGATCCTCCTGTGACGCCTCAGTGCAGCAGCTCCTCTAATCTTTTTGGCTTGTGACCCTTTTAATCCCGCGACCCCTTTGACAAAGGTTTACATATTTCTATGATGAGCTGTTGGCCTTTAAAGCAAAGAGTGATTTTTACCTTCTCAAGATTATTAATGTGAATATTTTTACAGGTCTGAAGATGTAAAACTACCTAATATTTAACAGGTCAAAGGCAAAGATACAAGAAATATGATCTTAGTTGAAATTATACTATCGCAACTAAAGCTATTTTTTATAATTAATTACTTGTTTTAGTCACATTTCAAGCAAAAATGACAAACTTGCTGCTTTTCTTTTGTCTAATATGCGAAAACACTGAATATCTTTGGGTTTTCGACTGAAAAACCCCAATATGAAGAGGTCATATTGGGCACATTTTATAGACGACACACTGAATCCAGTCGAGAAAATAATCAGCAGATTCACTTTTAATGAAAAGAATCGTCAGTTGCAGCCCTCATTAGCTAAAATATAATGACTGGACAGCAAGAAAAACTCTCAACGTCCGATTCTGTTAGTTTCTGCTTCATTTCTCATCCGAAATTATTTGAAAAACCTCGTATTTGTCTTAATTAAAACAGAAAAGTGTGCACAACCTGCTCCTTGGTTGATTTCTTCGCACAAGGACGGTTGTCTTATTGGGGCAATTAATTTGCATGAAACCCGTTTTGCTTTTATTGCCTCCTCTGCTCTCAGCGCGGCCTTCACTGCTTAAAACATGCTCGTCCAAAACAACCTTGCCAGAGAACTGTATATATGTATATATATATATATATAATACATATATATAATACAGATTTTTTTTTTTTTTTTTTTTTTAACTCCCCCCTCCTTTCTCCTCTCTTATAATGCGTTTATGCTCGCAGGCATAACACACACGCACACACACACTTACATCTGACCCCCTAACCTGGCCCCACCTACGTAATTACCGCATCAGAGGCAGTGAAATTCCTGCAGGTTATTTTGGAGAAACCAACTCAGGGCGCAGGAGTAATTATCACGCCATTATAGCGCTGCATTCAATTACGCCTCGATCAAATGTCTCCAGGCTCAATATTTAGGGCTTTTTAACGGCGCAGTTTAAAAAGACACTTGGTCTCCCTAAAGCGAGGGGAGATGTTAGTGTTTCAATTTAAAGACAGAGAGGATTAAAACTGGCTGCTCTCTAAAATGGAAATGCGGGCCTACACGCGTTCACGCGGCTTGTATTAATTATGGGACTAATTTGCATTTACCCCGTTATAATTAGGGGGAAAAAAATCAACAAGCTTTTGAATAAAAGTATGACTAATTCAAATGAGAGAAAACAGGAATGTTGAGTTTGTAATTTGCTGGTGTACATGCATCTATAAAAAAAAAACAACAACTTGACTCCATGTTGGGAATCAAGACAGAACCCACTGTGGAAAATAAATATGACTTAACGGATCTTTATTGGATGAACATGTATGTAAGGGTAGTCGCCTTAAAGATACATTCAACATCTTACTGTCATTTTGGAGCTCTAAATCCACATTTCCTCTCCAAAAAAAAAAAATGCTCTGACTCCAATATCAAGCCAAGTGCTGCGGTTCAAACATGTCCAATATCACGACAATGCCCAAGAGAGGAGGTCTGCTTTGAAAATGTAGAGGCTAGAATAATAATAATAATTATAATAATAATGATATCCGGAAAACAAACCAGAATAGTTCTGCATCTATATTTTAGATTTTTAGAGTTTCCCCCCTCAAGACATTTCAAATTGCCAAACCATTTTTTTTCTGAGTAAAACAATGAATATAAAAGCTGAACTTTATGGCCAATTTGTTCTCTTTGGAATATTTGGAAAGATTTACATACAGGTTTTTTTTCTTTTTTTTTTCTCCCAAAGTGGTAATAAACAATTTCAAATTCGACAAAAAAAAAAAAAAAAAAAAAACACCAACTAAACATGGTCACTGTAACTGACCCAAATACATATTTACATATTTCAGCTCCTCGACGTAGCTGACTAAAAATCTCTGTCATCCTAAAATAACACATTTTCAGAAATAAAAACTATACAAGGATTTGATTGGGTCAGAGGTAAAGAGGGGGCACTGCAGGCAGTTCCTGTCGGTGCACCAGAGGGGAAAATATTCCTCCCATCCAGAGAGCTGGTGGTCAAAAGGAGTTTGGTTGAAATGACTTTTTTTTTGTTGTTTTGAAAAACAGTTTGGTTTTTTTAAAGGTCATCCAAGAAGGGCCGTCTTAAAAACCCACTCTTCGTCAGGAAACTGATGTTTTCTCTTCACAGGACTTGAGGGGACTGTTTCTCTTCTTTTATTTTTTTTATTTATAAAAAGACGTGAAGGACGAGAAGGAGGGGAGGAAAAAGTCCGATTGGTGAGCATTCCTGCTGCTATCTTGTTATCTTATGGTTCATAAACTCTTTGTCTTTAAAAATAAGCAATATGCTAATCTTGGAAAATAACAAGAAGAAGAAGAGGGAGCAGACGAGCAGAGAGGGAAGGAGAACAAAAAAGCCTGATCACAAGACTTGGAACCTCCAGGAGGCCTGGTCTTTGTAGTCCAAGCAGTCTGTGGCGTTAAAGTTGAGCTTCCACGAGGAGGCTGCAGTCTGCTCTTTGTAATCCAGGCAGTCGGAGGAGTTGAAGGCCAGGCTGGAGCCGCCGTAGGCCTGGTGATGGTGGTGATGGTGGTGGTGGCCTGACGACTGGCTGATGTGGTGGTGCGGGTGGCCTGACATGGAGGAGGCCGTCATGGGGCTGAGCTGGTGAGGGTGGTGGTGGGAGTGCATGGGGGCCAGGTAGGAGCCGCAGTCCACGCCGCTGAAGTAAGAGCTGGACGGGGTGGGGTAGCCCTGGCTGTAGCCCGGCGTCTGGTTGTAGGACATGGGGTAGGAGGTGGCAGCGGCGGCTGAGCCTGACATTGAACGCTGCATACAGGAGGCGTTAGAAGGGGGTCCGGGCTCAGGGAGCGGGGCCACGGCAGGAGCAGGGGCATTTCCAGGGGAGATGGCGGGGCTCCAGATGGAGGAGACGGTGCTGATGGAGGTAGAGGTGCTGCTGAGCGCCGCCGGGCCCGTGTGATTGGTGGAGGAGGATGAAGACGAGGATGAGCCCGTGCTGGAGACGGCAGGAGGCGTGAACTGGCCGCTGCTCTCGGAACCGGTGCTCTCCCGGGCCGGGGAGGACTTCTTCTTGGGCGGTCTGGCTTTGGCACTGCTGCCGCTCTGCTGCTGCTGGCGACACTTGGCCCTCCGGTTCTTGAACCACACCTATAACCGAGAACACCAGCCAGGAGTTAGAAACCGTACACACAAACAACCTCAGAATTTCATACAAAAAGAGATACTCCCAGGCCATGCTGGAAGTACATTATGGAGGAAAATTGGGGGTTATTAGCCATCAAGGTTCATTTCCACCCCGGCCCCTTGGCTCGGACCAGCCAGGGGTCTAATTTCATACCTGGTAGACGGCTCTAAGATAACAGGCTATTGGGTTTCACCACACAGTAGGGTAACTCTAGCGCACCGAGAGGGTAGGATCATGCAGAGCATTTTGTTTCACACACACATTCTGAGAATAACTCAAAATGTGTGAGAGAGGCCTGCCTTGGTTTTCCCCTAATGCCTTTCAAGAGTAGTATTTGTTCAACATCGCAGTACATTACTGAGTTGTTTGTGGAGTATTTGCTGGCCTCTTCATTATAGATCCCATATTTCAGATCAAATTACACAGCCTTCAGTTAGGTTGCATCAAATAATAATGAAATGGTCAACTGATCCAGCTGAAGAAACAAGATTTTCTAATCTGAAATGTAGTTTTGTTTACATCAACATGTGCAAACTGTTTTGTTTGTTGGATCCCTACAAGAAATAAAGTGGTGAACCAGTGAAGTGAGCTAAACCAGCAAAACGGTGGGAAAAAGGAGATTTTATAAATAACCACAACACTTGAACGCAACCATCTCCATTCATCGGCCCCATTAACGGCAGTAAGTAACGTTACAATTACTTTCCCAGTTACTAATTAACAAACCAGTCTGTATAATATTAATTCCCATAATAATCTCACTATTATCGATCAAAATCGATCCATACACGTTCGTTATCATCCTCTTTAAAAATGGCTTAAAATCACTGAAATCACCACAGGTCTAAAACGACCCCCATCCTACCACCATTATTTTCCTCATATGTTAATTATATGATCCTCCTGTTTGAGTACATGAGAAAGTGGGTTTTTAAAGTAATATTTACTGGTATAAATACAACAGCAATACTAAACCTAATCGGATTTGATGATATTGGACCAAGACCGCTGATTTTAAAACAAATGAGGACATCAACGCCAAAGGTCAATTTCGATTAAATAAACGAAATTTTATAAATGTCTGCTCTCAAAGAGTAGCAAGCAAATAAATAACTCTTAACTAGCCCTATTTTTAAATGAAATCCTGGTCTGACCCTTTGTTAGGACATTTACAGGCCTTTAAGTTGCTGATATTAAGTTTTTATTATTAAAATGGCGAGTCAAAATTGAGCAAGGAAAGTAGTCTGTATGGTATAAATATACGTTTCCACAGTTTTACTGAACACACGGAGGTGCAGAGTTAAACGCTTGGTTTTCACCTGGACTCTGGACTCCGGCAGGTTGATCTTCAGTGCGACCTCCTCCCGCATGAAAATATCCGGGTACCGGGTTTTGGCGAACAGAGACTCCAGGACGTCGAGCTGAGAGCGGGTGAAGGTCGTCCGCTCCCGCCGCTGCTTCCTGGGAGTCGCTGCAGAAAAGAAAACACCGGAGGACCGTTAATGAAACGGTTTACCACATGAATATATTAGGAGATAATAATGCACGTTTGTCTCCCGTCATTATTTAAGTGTAATTCTTTCTCCTCGGTTAATTTTGCTTCATTACTTTCATTGTTTAAAAACACTGAACTCTTGCACCGACTTCATTTACAGACGGAGAAATAAAGAATTTAACTCTAACCTCTCTTTATTTTACACTGATAAATAACACCCGTGTTTAATACTTCCTTTTTAAATTGGACTAAAAACGTACTGCTCCTTGCTGACAGGCTATTTAGGCCTACTTTATAATGCCAATTCATTGTACACATTATACATCACATACAAAAATACCATTTTGCTTTTAAACTCTTACTTTTTCCAATACAGCCCAAAACACACTTATTATTAGGCTATTATAATCATTATTATCAACAACAAAAAAACAACAACATCTTAATTGACTAATTTTCTTCATGAAGACTGGAGCTCTTACAGTTTTGCTCCTGTTTACCGAACTGGGTGCAGCTGGCTCTTCCCTGGTGTATTCAACTTTAAAAAAGTGTGTGTGTGTGTGTGTGTGTGCGTGCTCCTACCTGGGTAGCCCACTGAAGGGTGCAGCAGGTCCATGGCAGCGCCGCTGAGCCCCAGGCCGTTGACGCCGTAGGGGGGCTGTTTGAGGTAGGACATCATGCTACAGGCGGTCACTGCTCCACCCAGCTCAGGCCAGTGGTTTGGTTTCCCCCGATGCTGCAGCTTGACGGGAGAGGGGGCCGATCCAAGTTACTGCGCGCGCACACACACATAAAATATTATAAACATTTAAGAAATAAACAAAATCAGAGCGAGTTAATTGCAAAATGATTTGTGAGTTTCGGAAGGGAGAAAGGTAGCCTATCACCTGAAACAGGCCTACACCTATAGGCTGGGGATATTTAGAAAGTACTATTTTTTTTTAATTTAGTGTTCATTTTGTAACAAAACCATTCAACGGATGGAAATCTCGCTTCCCAGACAATTTCTACAAATATATTCAAACTGGGTCATGACGCAGGAAAACACTAAAACAGCATCATTACATGAAGTTCCTGCAGAAATCGTATCGCAGCAGGATATAAACCCGTTAATTAGCGGACGATAAAAGTCCCAATTCAGAAGCAGAGACGCACATTAAATCCCTTCGGTAATATTGGATTTTTGGTGAGGGGATAACCGGCTCCAACTCCCGACCCCAGCGGAGGAAAAAACCCGCAAACCCGATTGTATTTCAAGCCGACAGATCTCCGTAACTTTAACTAAAGGTGGTGGACTGGGTGAAACTGAGGCAGGTTATTTCTAAGCATGTCTTGTTTCCAATAAGTCTTTGCTTTTCTGGACATATTTGTTTCTATTAGTGTTTATTCGTCTGAGCACACACTGGATGCTGATCTACACATGTATTTTACTGACCAGTACACCACCTCCTACCTGCAGAATATTTATATAAAACATTAATTTTCCCCGTGCTATAAACTGCTACACCATGTTGCAAAACAACTTTACTGATTTTACATCAGGAAAAAATCTTGTTTTCCTCAAACTAATTAATAATTCAATCAAAACAATATATTGACCTCTGTTATGTAATGCAGCATTTTAAACATCTGAATATTCAGTGTGACCTTGTAAAATTATATTTTCTTTTTCTCAAACTTTGGTTACTTTTAAAGTTAAAAAGCAAAACGCTGAAAGTCTGAGAAATCTAATTTACTATTTCTTATTAATTGAAAAACGCAATTTTATTGTTCTGTAAACTTTTTTTTTCCTGCAATTGTTTTTAAATTTATTTAATTGGAAAAATAAGTTCAAACTCGTAGCCTCCTGAGTAAAACGTGTGTGTGTGTGTGTGTGTGTGTAGGCCTGCACTCACTCACACACACACACTTGTAAAAAGATGGATTATGGATGTGGTTTGATAATCTATAAAATCACAGCTGTGGTTGTCTGAAGTCTTTCTGTAACTCGGTCTTTCTGTTTGTTTCGGGTCGTCAGACTTGGTGTGTATTTTGACCACAGCGGGACCCCTGTGGACCCTCAGAGCCCGGCTGAAACTAACTGAATCCACAACAGAAGAAAAAAATCCACTAAACAAACTCAACTTACATTATTCTGTATTAGATCTGAGGAGTCAATTTTACTCCTTTCTGGAGACAAATCAACTTTTGTCTCCCTTTTATTTTTTCAAGAAATGATCTCTTAGAATCTTGGCACCAGTTTTCTTTATTTTAACGCTCAGATGGAAAAGAACCAAACTTCATTGAAAAAAAGTCAAATTATTTCTCCACTTCTTGATTTTCACCACATTAAAAAAAAAAAAGAATGTTAAAAATGATATTTCTCTAAAGCACAACTATACTTTTCATCCATTTCTATGGGTTTAACATGTTATGTAGCCTTTTAAATTATACGCTATATTATATACTTAGTTTGTTTCTCTCAGTAAAGAATTGAATTAAAGATTATATTCAGGGAAAAAAAAAAACAACACCTCCTCAGCCGGCTGCCTCTAAAACATTAAAGCAGAAAATAAAACAAGTTTATCTTAATCCACTAATTAAACAACCAACAACTACTTTACTTTTCATTAAACTAACCTGCATTTACATTCAGAATTAAACTCTGAGAATCTTGATGGAGGTTTGAAGAAGTAAAATCTGTTTTTATAAACTGATCACAAAGTTTGATCTCACTCCTCAGTGAAGAATTATCTAAACCAAAAAACACTGGAGTTTAAAGCGTGTGAATTAAATTAGTGTCTCTGAAGGGGGAGATTATTTTAACAATGAGCTCCTGACTGACCAAACCAAACCCGAACTAACCAAACGTGTATTCCAGCGGCTTTTTAAAAAACGCATTTCCAGCCCTGCCAGGCCGGAGTGAAAAGGCGAGATCTCGGTGCAAATGAACTCAATTAGAATTTAGATTAGACCTCCGGGGAGAGAGAGCGTTTCAGAAGGGCTCTTATCAGCAAAATAAATTAACAAAAACCAAAACACGCCTCTCCAATTATCTACTAAGTGGTTCAAACGTTTTAATGGCCAATTGCTCTCAAAAGAAATCGCAGGAATGAATTGGAATAGAAATATGAAAATTATCTACTCTGGAGGAAGTTGACTCAATTTATCCAGTTCAAGTCGGAGTCCTCCACGGTGCCGATTAATTGATATATCAGCAAAAAAAAAAAAAAAAGCCCACAAACGTGCAGCGGTGCAAATTGAAATCATGCACAGCACTGCATGTAAGAATTTAACGTTTTAAAAATGTGAAAAAGTGACTTTTCTGTCTCTTTCACGCTCCAGCTGCTCATGTTAAAGATGCAGTTTTGTTGCTGCAGTAAAAAAAAAAAATTCGCACAAACTTGAAAAGAATCGACGTTAAGTGAGAGACAGAAAACAGAAGAAACGTTACCTTGTGTTTTTCTCCGTCCCTTCTCCCGAGCTCCCGGGCCACAAGAGAGGCGAGCAGCAGTAAAATTATCCAGCAGTAGGAAGTCTGCAGGGCACAAAACTCAAACAGCAGCAGACTTGTTCAAAAACAAACAACAGCGTGCAAACCGAGCGGCATCACGGAGAAACACGCAGTTATCACGGGCGTCACCGCGTCCTCGGTGCGGTTCCGGGTGTTTTTACAGCCAAATAAATCAAACTCATTTGCTTTCAGGGGGCTTGTCGTTGTCTGTCAGAGTGTTAAGGTGATTTCTAATGGAGACAGATGGGGATTGATCACCTTCTCTCCGCCCTGCGCCTCTATGAGCGGAGGACACCTGCGGATCCGCCTCCTGCAGCCAATCGGCGCGCGTCTGCGGGCTGACGGACGGCGATCGCGGCCTATAGGCGCGCAGAGGCAGCCGGTGAGAGCCCACTCCCACTTGAGCACCACCCTCCCCTCCCCTCCCCTCCTCTCGGTCCGGGTCCCGAGACAGGACGAACCAAAGAGAGGTTTTAAAAAAGATGGAAATGTTTCTCAGGCCTGCAGGAGGAAGTGCTACAGAGTGTCAAAGTGCGTAAAAGAAGAAGCTGAATTTAGAAGATATGTCACATCTTATAGGAAGAGTTCCTTAGTTTTTATTTGCACGCAGCTCACAAGAAGAAGAGCTACTGGAGCGACCAACAGGAGAGTAAAAAAAACTAAATCTGCAGACTTCTCCATCTAAAACGTATTTTCTTGCTTTCGCCTAGAAGTTTCGTCTCATTTCCTCAAAAACATCAAATCAGCTGTTAAATGAAATTAAAAAAAAAATCAGGATTGTGAATGTTTCCAGAAAAAGAAAGTTAAGTAAAATGGTTCTTTTGAGGCTTAAAATGTTTCAAATGGTGTTTAGTTTGACAGGAAGCTTCATTTGAGTTTATCAACACCACAAAACACATTTGGTGAAAAGGCCGGGAAGCCTCGCCAGCTTTTTAAAAAAAATGTTTTATTAATACTCTTATTATTGCTGTTAATTCCTGTTATTATATTTGTCGTCTATGTCGCCTACAAAAAAAGTGAACGTGAGAAATAAAAATAAAAAGGAGGAAAGAAGTTAAATTCATCCATTTTGATTTTATTGTGGTACACCCCCCCCCCCCATCCACACACACACACACACACACACACACACCAGTCTCATGAATATTAATGAGGTCTAATCCCCATTTAGAATTACATTTGAGGATGGTTGGCGTAAAGTTTAATAGGGATAGACCTCAAACTCGCTGCGGAGGAAAAAAGAATCCACAGAAGAAAAAGCAGCAGCAGAAACTGCGGACACTGAGTCAAATCCTGCACTTTACATGTCGATGTTTTTAATGTGTTTTTAACCCATCACACACAAAACAAACTGTATTTTCTGTTTTGGCCCGTGTGTCAGTGAGGGTCGCGGAGATGCAGCACGGCTCGGCTCGGCTCGGCTCTCCTTTGTGGACCTCTGCAAAAACGCCAACCTCTTTAAATGAGGCCTGAGCTGAAAGCGAGCTAATGTTCAGAGAGAGAAGCTGCAGGGATGGGAATTACATTTTTATGTGTGTGTGTGTGTGTGAGAGGAGGGGGAGTATCAAAGTGGAGGCCGATGGGACTTAAAAGTCATCGACGAGAGCACTTTGACAGAGAAACTTAGACATCAATAGTCGGCGGACTAAAAAAAAAAGGAACAAAGTCATGTTGGAGGTTTGTGTGTGGAGGCCTGTAGTGATGCTGCTTATTACAGGCAGGAACACAGTGGAGGATAAGGGCACCTGAACGCAACACAATATACAGGAATGAAGTCTGTCCATGTTTTTACACAGAGGCCAAAATCAAACGCAGAAATCAGACTGACGGTGACAGAGAGTGCGCTTAAACATATGAATGAAGAGAGTTGGTGTCCAGAGAATGACGCTTATCTGACCTTTTTTTTTGGGGGGGGGGGGGGGGTTAACTGATGTCTGTTTGTGTTGCTGCCTGCATGGCTGCTGACTGGAGGTCAAACACTTTTACGCTCCTTTTTTATTTCCGCCACATCTGAAGTCCCGAGCAGTCAGAGGGCTCGTGGAGGGTCTGACCGAAATACCATCACCCCTCCTCTCCTCTGCACACACACACACACTCAGGCTCCGTTAAATTATGCAAAAAGGCCATTCAACAAATATGGCCCTCACAACACAAAAGAGTCGGTTATTCTGACATTTCCCCCACATTTCGTTTTTTTTCCTCCTCTCTCGATGTGAATAAGACCCCGAGATAAACCCCTGAACAAGTATCAAGTTATCAAGTTGCACCAACCTTTTGTAATAAGAGTATTTTGTCTAATCCCAAATTGCAGCTGAATTTTCTTAATGCTGAGCTGGTAAAGCCTGGGATTAGGCGGCGAGGAGAGGAGGGGGAAAAGTTTTGTCCCTTCAGCCGGCAGGATTGGAAGCGGGGATCTGCGGGGATGTTGTCGGTGCTTATTAAAACGATGATGCATAAAACACAGTGCTGTAGGAGCCCCGACGCTGCACGCAGAGACCCGGGCTCCCTCAGGTGCAGGTTTATGGACGGCGGCGGGGAAAGGAAGTATATTGCAGAGGCCGAGCGGCGCTCAGCACCTGTGAGGTGAGGCCAGGAGACATCAAAGCTCAGGAGATAATCCATTCAGCTGAAGGATCCTCAGCTGCACAGCAGCGCCGAGGCACCGCTGCAGCGCGTCGCTCTTATTCAGAAAAATAGGAAACTGACTCCAAATGTTTCCCACTCCTTCTGCAGGAACATTAAAGAAGCCCGAGTGATGCTGCGGAGGTAAGACGGGACTGTTTGTCATTTTATTCTTCCTTTATTCTAAAAAACACGCAGAAAAATAGTTAAAACATTAGATTTATCACCTGAAATGATTTCTTTTATTAGGCCTGGAAGTAATTTTCACTAAACCCGGACTGATTTAAGAAGAAGGGAATAACTTTAGTGAATTTGAAGCTGTTATCAGGAGGAAGAAACATCTAAACTTTTAGCCAAATTCAGGAGTAAAAGTGGAGTTGTGCGCGTGGACATTTCTGTCAGGATAAAACCAACCAGCTTTTAAAACAATGCAGAAAATATGATATATGAATAACAATTTATATACCACGTTTAAATCCACGCAGAAGTGACAGGTGAATAATGTTTAAGATTGACTACACACCCACACACACAGTCCTGCAGCCCTCTGACTGCACCGAGAGAAACGTCCTTCACCGCTTCGGCTCTCTGCTTCATTCTGCAGATTACAGACACCCGTGATAAACGCGGTAATAACACAAACTAAAACAAAGCGCCTCGGGGGGGGGACGTAAAGTGCGTAATGTGCGCGTACAGTCGGTCCCAAGCAGAGAAGAAACGAATCGGCAAATTAATTTGAAAGTATTAGGAAGGCCGGGGAGGAGGTCTGCTGTCACAACCCATTTCCCAGCTTTAATCGGGGACGGGAGGCTGCCTGCGGGGCTGGTGCGGAGGGTTAAACCACAGACACTCTGTTCATCCTCATTTTATTGCATTTTGCACTGTTTGTTATAGCCTGACACCAGTCTGCTTTCAGAAATCTTGAAGTTAAAGTTAAAAAAGGGCAATTTAAGATAGTGAAATATTTTATTTTATTTTTCTAAATTTTAAAATTAATATTGATAGTTTCTCCGGTCTTCCAGTTTTTATTTCCCTCTCCATCCCTGACTGCGGGTGACCGAGCCTCTCCAGCTCTGCCCCCCGTCTGCAGCGCGCACAGAAGCGGCCCAGAGAGAGAGAGAGAGGGAGGGAGAGGGAGAGAAAAAGCATCTGCTCGGTACAAAGTGATTTCTCTAATCTTCCTGGGAGGAACCTGCTCAGCACCGACCTCAAACAAAACAAACCAAAAAAAACCCCGAACGCCAATTTTAATTTATAAACGCGCAGGTCGCAGGGGAATTGAACAGAGCGTCGAATAATAAGCATCGCTAAACGCAGCGCTCGCTGGTGAACGCAGTGATAGGGGCCACTTGTGCGCAGCAGCCAAAGGCGTGCATGCATTTCAATAACTTTTTGTTTTTGTGAAAAGAAAGAAAAATCAGGAAAATGCTCTAGATCACGTGGGGTTGGAGGTAAAATGGACAAATTGATGGAGAAGTATTGCGATCACAAATTTTTAGAAGTGTGTATGCAATTATATAAATAGAAAAAAAAACAGACTTTAAAGCCACCGATGCCATTCAAATTCATCATTAGAATATTAAAACAATTAGAAAAGCGTGCTTAAATGCTGGTTCAAATATCTGCGTTATTTTGCAGAGAGTTAAAAACACGCCACACGCTCCCCGTTGTGGAGTATGAAATCATAAAGGACTTTATTATTGAAGACTTGGGTTATGACACTGGAATAAATAAACAGATAAATGTTCAACACGTAAAAAGGACAACTGCACCAGATGTGGAGCTCTAAGTGATGCACGTGGAAGCATATTTCTCTTCTTCAGAATACAATAAATAGAAACCAAAAGTTGAGTTGAGCAAAACGCACATGAACTGGTGGTGATGGTCACTTACAAGCAGCTTAAAAGGACAAACGGCAATAAATAATATATATATTTTTTTGTTTTTGACTGCATGAAAAAAGGAGGATTTTGGAAGCTATTGGTCAGAGCAGTGATGAAAATATACAACATGAGATTCTTTTTTTTTTTTTTCCTTAAACATGATCTTTTTTTCTTTTGGTAAACTGCTTTCAAGCCAAGACAATTAAAAAAAAAAAAAAAGCACTAGGAAAGTTAAGATTTATGAACGGTAACGCCCCCCTCCTTTAAGATATTTTACAAGTTAAAAACTTTAAAGTGAAATAATTAAAAGATACACAGTCAAGTAATGAAGAAGCTTGAAAAGACTGATATTGTAGACTTTTTTCTTCCTTTTAAAAGTCAAACTGAAACATCATCATCTTGTCAACATGATGCAACAAAAAGAAAAAGAAAAGAAAAATATCCCCCCTCCCATTAAACCCAGTTGTGCTGTACCTCAAACTGACTGGTCTCCACATTCAGACAGAGCAGGCTGCATCATTACATGCAAATATCACACCGTCTGACAGGGTCTCCTCTTGTCTCATAAAGACTTATATTACATACGTGTACCGTTCCTGGTAAAGCAAAGGAGAATTAAAATAAAAAATGTTGTATAGAAGTGGGAGTCAGTATAAAGTTGGTGCAAAGGCCTCTTAATCCAGCCGAGTCTCTGCGGTTAATTTGACCAAAACAACAACCACATCAGGAGTCAAATAACTGATAGAAATGTCTAGGAAAGCCACTATCAAATAATAATAATAATAATAATATTAATAATAATAATGATACATTTCTTTTATCGGCTACATTTGTTGGTTGTGTGTTTTTTCTGAAATGACAATCATTGAAGCACACACTTCTCCTCTTTCTTGGCCATCTTTCCTTTGTTCTGCTCCAGCGTCCTCTCCAGGTGCTCGTCCTCCTCCTCGGCCCTGCGGAGGGCAAAGGTCAAAAGGTCAGATGTGTTGGAGGGGGGAGGAGGGAGGAGGTGGAGGTACACACACACACACACAGGTAGCACACAGTCGGTGCCGCCTGTGGAGTGGCCTTGCGCCAGGGGCCGGGCTTCGACCTTTCACCCGCCTGGCACCCTGTTGGCGGACGGCTCCACCAATCTGGACAGGATCCCACCCATGCAGGTGAGCTGCTGCTGCTGCTGCATGCAGGCTGACTGCAGGCCGGCTGGAACGCAACACGCCCTGAGATGTGTTTTCACTACGTCTACGGTTTCTGGGGGACCTTCTGGAAATCTAAAGATACGCAGCAGACGCTCGCTCACAAACTCACCAAAGCGGGTTGGATATCCCCAAACTCACTCCAACAAAACTTTTTATTTTATATTTAAGTTCTAGACTGTGCTCTGTGTCTGTGTGTGATGGAGGATTGTGGGTAACTTACTGTTTCTCCTGGGCGTCCAGGTCCCTGACCAGCGCGTCCCGTTTGTTGACCAGTATGACCAGCTCATCCAGCAGCAGCTGCTCTCGTCTCTTCTGGGCCTCCGTCTTCTGCCAGTCTGCAATGACACCAGAGGAACAGACTCCTTCAGACCAGGAGACACCGAGGACAATCTGGTTCTATCCTAAAAATCTCCAGACACTGTGTCCCATGGATGAAGTTTTATTTCCTTTTTACTGCCAGGAACTTGTGACTGCATAATACAACAGACCGATGAACTACCTCACAGTGCTCCTCAGTTACCTCGGATCCTGCTGGAAAAGAAACGTTCCTCCTGAGCACTTTGAAACTATTTCAAACACTTTGGACTCGGCTTTACTTGTTTCAGCTCTTCATCAGGAGTCAAATTAAAGGACTACAGAGCTTCAACCTGACGGACAGGTTGTCTCACCTTCTTATTAACCTGCTGGACTGTGAAGAGATGGACACCAGACCAGTTCCACATTTGGACGAGTGTGTAGATATGAAGTGTGTGTGTGCACAGTGACGACGAGTTGACCCGAGCAAACACACTTGAGGGATATTGTCATGTTAATCTGCAGCAGTATGATGCACACAGATATGTGGAGGAGCCCACTCCCACAGGAAACTGCTCAATCATAATTTCAAAAACACAGATCGTGTCGTACTCATTACGTAAAGATGACTCCTGTAGCACTGGCAATCAATTTATAGGAATAGGTGTAAATCTCATTTTGAAGAGTAGAACTCTGCAAGTATTTGAAGTTTTGTCTTTATGGTTGATGAAGACAAAACTTTGTAATGTATTATTTTGTATTTTTTTGTATTTTAAGTATGAAGCTATTAAAAGTTTTGGGTGAAATTCAGTTTACGTTTCCGCTTATTTCAGATTATAAGATGTCCTGGTCGAGTCATCGTCTAAAATCTAAATAAATACCAACATGTAAAAGTCACCTCTCACAGCTAAACAAACAAGCAAACAGGTGAGCCCCTCACTCTCCTCTTTCAGTTCTCCAGGGTCTTTGCAGGAAGGGGCCCCACAGGGCCCCACAGGGTCCAGGTGGGACCCCGATCCAAATCCCCTCAGCCTCTCCCTGGAGGGGAGGGGGGATGCCCACAGGAGAGCGCTCACTCCCCCTGGGGCTCAAATATCCGCCTGGCGCCCTTGGCTCCACATTCACCCAACACCGGGGCAGTACTCCTCCCCTCCCTCACCCTCAAACCCTGAACAGGGCTTAAAGAAGGATTTCATTACCACTATTTGTTCCTTTTTGTACAGTTTAAACAATTCAGCATCTACTTATCATGTAAAAACAGGACCACTTGTGCTGTACATAAATTAGATTTAACTTTGTTGCTAAAAAAAAAGAGCACCAGAGCAACAAAATGCAGTTTAGCATCATGTTCAGATACAGAAACATCTCAGTCTCTCTGTTCTGTCCGACAGCTAAACGAAGGCAGGAAACCTCCAGCTCCTCCTCAGCTCAGTGTGAGAGCGAGTCGCCTTCAAAAAACCCCTCCATCGTTTCATGTTAAAAAAAACAAAATCCGCTCCATCCCAGAGAGAAACGCAGCTGAGACGTGCGCAACTTCTGTGGCGCGTAGGCAACTTCACCCCTCTATCAATATTTAACCGCCTATTGATTCGGGAATAAAAGGAATGTTGTAAAATGTCAATCCCAAAATAAGTGTGGCTTTATTAAAAATAAATACCCCCCCCTCCTCATTGAGTCAAATTGCGGCAGTCAGGCTGTGTGTGTGTGTGTGTGTGTGTGTGTGTGAGTGTGTGTGTCACGCTGGGCCCAGTGTGTTTGTCCTGAAAGGTCTGCGCTCTCTTCATTGGCTCCGCTCGTCCCTTTGAAGTCGACCACAGAGCGAAATGAACACAGTCCCAATATTTGGCTCTCTACGTTCGTTCTTTTTTTTTTTCTTTCTTTTCTCTCTCTCAGTGAAGCAAATTTACTCTCCTCTGGCTTTGTGGGGGGAGTCGACAAACACTTCATAACTGCCAAATATGTTCAAACCTGTATCTGAAGAGTGTTTCTGCTTCCTCTTCAGTTTGGGACACAGATCAACACAAATTGTGTCAAGTGCAGAAAAGAAAAGAAAAGCAGATGATGAGTCATCATGTGAGTCATCATCTTTAGATAATTGTGAGACAGGAATGTGTTTATCCATATCCGCCATAACTCCCACAATCCTCTCTTGACAAGGCCGGCCCACAAGAGGAGGGTTCAGGAAGATGGAAAAAAACTTCCCACATAAACACAGAGAGGTATGCAAAAAAAATCCTTCTCCTTCTCCTTCAGAGCACATCTCAGCCAAAAAGCCAAAGTCCTGGTCGAACCGGGGAGGGGTGGTGCTGCTGCTGGTGGTTGTGGGGGGGCAAGCACACTGCTGTCAATCACATGTCGCAGAGTCCCGCCCCCCTCATTAGGAAGGTAAACAATAAGGAGAGCCGATGAGAGACGTGACCAGGCAACACCAGAGCAGGGCAGGCTGGGTAACCAGACACCCAGGAACAAACAAAACACCCTGCAGCCACTCAGCAACCCCCCCCCCCCCCCAACACACACACACCCCACGTAAACCCCGCCTCCCCCATCATCAGAGAGCGAGAGAGGTTAAAGACTTGAAGGAGTGTGTACAACTCACACTCACTGGGTGTGTATTCAGATAACCCTCTCAGTGCAAGCCAACGGTAACCATGTGAGTCTGCACAAGGCACACAAGAATGCGCTGGTTCAAATCCCCATGAACCCCTCCCCTCCCGGCCCCGCTCTCTCCGACGCTCAATTTATTCAAGAGAGCAAACTGGTCCAAAGCCCCGTTCCCTCAAAGCGAGGAGAGGCCGTCCTACATGCATCTATCTATCTATCTATCTATCTATCTATCTCTCTCTCTCTCTCTCTCATTTTCTGTCTCACTCACACACCAATACACAATACGACGACGTGACATCAGAAGGATTTGTCTCACAGCTTCATATGTGGAGAGACGACGTTCTCCAGAGTCTGCAGACATTTACGTAAACAAACTACGATCTATAAACTTATCCCCCCTTCGTTTCTTTGTTGTTTTTTTCTCCCGTCCCCTCTCTGCTCTGCGCTCTCTACCACTTGTTCGTGTGTAAAAAGGCCTCCAAGAGCTGGTTTTGGCTGAGATCCAAGTGGAGTCAAGAGACAAAAAAAAACAACAAAAAAACAAAAGTGTCACCAGAGAAGAAAGTCGACAGGTCAGAGGAAACGATCTCAACAGCAACCAGGAGGATTGATTTTCGGTCACGTCGCATGGAAACATGAAAAACTGAAACACAAAAGTTCGGTGATTTAATTATTAACTGAAGGCAAAAATGTTCAAAACTGGAAGAACTAATTTAACCCAGTACTGACTGAATGATTATCTTCCTCTAATTAAAACTGATCAAACAGCTCACATTTAAAGGATATATTTTTCTTATCGTCTACAAATCCTGTGAAAAGACCAAAACCAACAATTAATTGATCCGACTAACATGTATTGTCTGCGTAGTCAAAGGCTGATGTATCTTAAAACACATCAGTGAGCCACACCTGGTGTTCCTTAATTACCATAAACACACACACTGTAGTTTACTTTGAGTCACTGTCCTACTGCTGTAAATACTCACTGGAGCACCAAATGTGTATTAATCCACCATTGAAAAGAAATGCACTATCAACAACTGCCTCAAACTACAGTGCCCAGCGGTTTGTGGAAATTACCGACCATTTAAAAAAAATGAAACTACATATCTGTGACTTGATTTTAAAGATTTACGTCTTCAAAGGGAACCAATGAGCTTGGGGTTGAGACGGGCACTAAGGCATCGTATGTCTTGGTATTCTGTTGACAATAAGAAAAATATCGAATATCGACGGCTTTAGCGTTTAATTTCGAACACTGAAGTTTACAGTTAACAACCTGAACTCTTTAATGTTCAGGAAAAATGCAGGAAAAGTACTGTTCAGGGTTCGTACAGCTTTTTAAGAGTAAAATTTAAGCACATTTCCTAAATCAAAACATTTCCAGACTCTCAAAGCCATTATCATCACATCTAAATTGTTACTATAAATGTCAGGAGACAACAAACACATATGACGACAGGATCGTTTCATTTGAAATATTAAAAGATTTTTGGTTTACAGGAGTGATTGTGAAGATGATGAAACACCACATTATGTTGAAAATCAACCATGTTTCAAGGAGCATATTCGAATTCAAGCATATTCCTTGCCTTGAAAACAAACTGTTCAAATTAAGCATTTTCCAAACTTTTAAGACTTTGTACAAACCCCGACTGTTGATGTAACTATCTTGGTTATCCGCCCCTCCTGACTCACAAACTGATTCATATGAAAACAGCTCTTAAATACTGACACAAGTTAGTTTATGAGACACTGAGTGAGCAGGAAAACCCACTAATAACTTTTTACAACACAGGCAGATCAGACAACAGTCAACGATCTGGAAACTGAAGCACGAATCTAAACAAAATGTGCAAAATTTCAACCACATGTTCCAATAACCAGCATATAATATCATGTTAGCTACACTACAGGAGGCACTTGTTCCAACATCCTGGAAAACACATACAGTCACATCTTCTGGGGAGAATTTGTCCATTTAAAGTAAAGACACACTTTATCTTTAGTTTTTGTGTAACCTGAATGAAAAAAGCAGCACAAACAAGCTCACTGCAAACAAGTAATTTTCCTAAATTCCCCCAAAACTCAAGTCCGACAACTCGTGGAACGAAGCTACTTGTTATCGGCGGTTCCAGTCAACTAGCAACCCTGAAAGAGTTGGCGACATTATCAAAAGTCGCCCATGTGATAGGATTCCACAGTGCACCTAATCAATCAGGGTCTGTAGCGTGCCGCCCCGATGTGTTACAAAGCCCAAATAGATTTACAAATGGGAAGTGTGTGTGTGTGTGTGTAATGTGTGTGTGTCAGGGGTGTGGAGAGGGATAAGCTCCTGCATAGGATTACATATTGATTTTAAACATATAAAAAAGCTTATCATATCAAACCGTAACAGGAAAAACTCTGGGACCCGGCTATGCATAAATCCCTTTTAGATGGCGAGAGGGCGTCCACTTTAAAACACGCGCACACACACACACACAGGCCTTCGAAGGGAGCCAAGACACAGTTTTGTGTGTGTGCATACATAGGTGTGAATCGGTAAGCAGATAAAGAGGGCATAGTGGATCAATTTTGTGGCAGGAAGATGAGAGTGTGGCATACAGATGGCATTTTCCCACCTGGCATCACACCAAGAAGGTACAAGGAGGTGGTTATCACTGAGCATGCTCATAAACAACAACACCCCCCCCTCCCGTTTTATTCTGCAACAGCTGCACATTTAATCAAACTCAAAACTTTTAGTTTGGCATCATGACGTAGTTTGAAGTTACACAAGTATTAAATGTAGATCATATATACGTCTTTTCTCGTTTCCTTTTAACCTGACTGTAATGCTCAGAGGCTTCAATGATGTAGGACAGCTAGAGTCGTGACCTCTCTGGTGTTAATGTGATATGTTGCCCATTACTGTGTTTCTATTATTTGTTCTCTATCAGTGGGATTGCACCTATTTCTGGGCCTGTACTCTTATTTTTTGATCTTGCTGACTTGTTGGTTTTCTTTTGCTTCTTCTTCTGCTTCTTCAGCTTACAGCAAAATAACTTAGTTCCCCAAATTATAAAGAGTATTATTATCCTTTCGTAGTCATGACAGTGTGATACAGCAGCAAAATTAAGATAACTGCGGCTGTAAACATGCAGGCTTCCTCTCTTCTCCTGCATCTCCACCTCTTATGTATTTTCCTCTAAAGTTCCTTTCCCTCTCTGTGACTTCTACATGTGTTTGAAATGTGTGTTTTATTGCTACACCAAAATGACTTCTAAGATCTTAGAAAAGTTTAAAAGAATTTGTTCTTCAGCAGAGTATCAGCTTCAGAGCTGATTTCAGAGGGAATCCTGACTCCTCTTTCCACCTCAAAGCACTCTTCTTCCTCTTTTCTTCCTCCCATCCTCCCTCTCGTGTGTCTGAGCGTCATGCAGCTCAAGTCAGCGACACAAACGTAGAATAAAACGTCACAAGTCACACGTCTCTCTCTCTCTCTGCTCTGGTCTGGTCTGCAGCGTCAACAGAGACTGGGCCAAGCAGCTAAATCCAGCTGGTAGTTAACTTATTATCTCCTGCTTTTAACTCTCATCAAAATCTAAAATCTTTACATTATTATACAGACTTCAGGTTTATTTGTTTATTTTATCTTATTGTTTAAAATGATCCACGACTGCTGCAACTGAACAGCCAATATTTTGCAGGAACTGAGAGGAACTGTTAGCATAGTTAGCCAGTTAGCGGTAGCACACATTGACCTGGACAGACTGTGAGTGTACATGATGAAGACTGAGGTCCAATACGTATGTGGGCCGAGTGAGAGGGAGAGATAGAGGGAGAGTGGTGTGTGTGTGTGTGTAGGTATGCGTTTTTCTCAGCAGGGTGTGTGTGTGTTTGTGTGTGTGTGTGCATCTCTCTCTCTCTCTCTCTCTCTGTGTGTCATCGACTGGCCAACCAAATCAGCAATTACTCGCACGCCCGACCATCGCTCAATGGACCTGCCCAAGCACCAAATAAGAGCTGGGGAGATGGCCGCTGAACACACACACACACCAATATACACACATAGAAATAGACAGGCACACAGGTAGACACACAAACACACCTGTGAGATGTAAACACACAGATGCAGACAAACACAGACCCTCTCTCTCTCTCACACACACACACACACACACACACACACACGCGCAGCTCTCTTCCCAGCAGCTCAGAACTATCTGTGGCGGCTACAGAAAGGTAGAGCCTGTGAATGTTAAGTGCCTCCCTTAGGGAGGAAAATAAGGCCGGCTGATAAGTTAGTCAGCTGCAAATCCAACAAGTCCACATGAAGGCAGAGAGGAGCGCGGTGACACGACACACACCACCTCTCCACACACACTATCTCTGCTCTCTCACTTCCACACACACACAAACAGGCGAGCAGGCAGACACACGACACACATCCGATATATAAAGAAATATGCACTCAAGACTGGCGCTGCGGACATGCTGCAGCTCGATAAATATAAATAAATATAATGGCGACCGGGCGAAGACAGAGGAAATCAGCCCGGACGCAGGCAGCGTGGCGCCATCTGCAGCTCCTGCTTGGCCACGCATGTCCGCCCCCCACCCCCCCGCCTGGCCCACCTCCTTTCTTGCTAATTACAATTGATTTATTATGGACCAGGTAGCTTATCAGGTGCCCGGTAAAATTACAATGGGTGTCCGAAGGCTGTGAGGAGAAAGGAGGGGTGGGGGGTGGGGTTGGGGAAGGAGGGTGGTGGTGGTCAATGTCGAATGGCAAAATCAATTAGCATTGATTGGCAAAAGGTTCATTTTGCCAAAGAGGACGCAGTCGAAGGGGATTAAACTTCCCGGGCCCCCTGACAACTTTGATACGACACAATGGCTGCTTTTCTGGCTGCGGTATAGTTAACAAGCTTTCAATAATATAACCGCTTTTTTTTGTTTTTTGTTTTTTTTTAACCTCGCAAACCGTCTCTCAATGCGGCTGTGGCTAGATTTCAAATCAGGCATCTGCTGGTCGGGGTCTAGCTAGGAAACAGATAGCATTGATCAAGTATCAGGGAGTGAAATCCCTCGCAAGCTCGCATCTTAATCCTCATCAAGAAGCCGACGCAGAATTCAAATCACCCTGCTTTAGGCTCTCGATGAAGGCCGGTCAACAGCTGGACAAAACGCAGGAAAGACTCATGAAAACAATACAGGAGGAGAAACATGAATCCCTCCACTAGAACTCAAACACCCGTGACAGTAGCTTTACTTTCTCTTTATCACCAGAAAATGGAAAATAAACTTCACCTGTTGCCATTTTGTCAGCTAAAAATATACATCATCAGATGTTCTACTCACTGGGAGAGCAAAATCCAACTCCAACTACGTTATGAAAAGTGACTCCATGCCAGATTGTTGGTTATTTTGCTTCACATTTGCAATCAGAAGAATAATTCAGTAGATTATTCTAAATCAGCAGTGGTTCTTGATTCATTCAAGTGGAACTATTTGGTTGTTAAAATCCATCTAATGACACAAAGTTTGAAATTCAAACACAATTTACAAGTATGATTGTGTAGCTGCAGAGACTATATTACATCTTAAGATCTCCTGAGTGTGTGTGTGTGTGTGTCTGTCTGTCTGTCTGTCTGTCTGTCTGTCTGTCTGTCTGTCTGTCTGTCTTACCCTCGATGGCCAGCATGGCTCTCAACTCTCTGTTCAGCAGTTCGAAGCGTCTCTCCAGATCATGCTCTTTCTCCCTGTGGCAAGTTAGAAAGAGAGAAAAACACACACACACACAACAAAGTTCATCAATATGTTAATGACTAAATCATTAAGCACTTAAAGAAACCTGCAATAAACATTGATTCAGCTACTCGCCTGAACCTTCTCCGGCTTCGCATTAATCTACTGCACATAACTGATACACATACTGCGTACTCACACAGCCCTGGGTGAATGTGTGTGTGTGTGTGTGTGTGTGTGTGTGTGAGGAAAGAAAAGGGAAAATATAAAGAGAGAAGAGAGGTGGTGAAAATGCCTGAAAAACAGAATGACGTGAAGGATAAAGGAGAAGGAAAAAGACAAAGACATAAATATGAATCTATGGACATGCCATGAGTGTGTGTGGTCTGCATGTGTGTATGTATGGGTACATGTGCTGTGTGTGTGTGTGTGTGTATGCAGCACAAATTGAATTCTTTCCTCTTTCAGCCATATTAAAAAATGAGCTTATTCGGTCCCTAATAGAATTTGTCCTTCACAGGCGCCTTTTTCTCTTCGCCTCCACAAAGAGAGAACAGAAAGGACTAATAATCAGCCCTTCTGTCAATTGGCCACTTTAAAAGCCTCCCCTTTCCCACGATATAATGTGATTATGAATACTTCACTCTCTCCTCCACTTGCACACTTTGAAATCCCAACAGCCGCAAATGAGGAAAAAAAGGCAGCGTGTGTGTGTGAGTGTGTGTGTGTGTGTGTCCACCTGTCGCAGCTGACCACATACAAAGAGACCAGCGATAGAGTGATGATCGCCACATTTCTATTGATTCCATACCCCCGTGCACATGTAAATCAATGAGCGGATAGACAGAGGGGGTGAATGGAGTGGAAAGCACACTCCCACCCCCGTGTAGCTTGAACAAGTTTGACCTAACGCTCGAGTAGAGGTGTGACGTTTTCAGGTTTTTAATGCTTCTCAGTGCACGAAAAAAAAATACAGGAAAACAAACAGGTGCCAAGTTGGCTCACTCTACCAGTAGGCAACGGATTATAGTAGTTAGCCATTGAAATAAAACTGCAAAAACCCTGTAAAAATAATTAAAGGAGTTCTTGAAAACATGGCATTGTGGGTACAGAGATAATTTGCATAAAATGAAATTAACAGTTAAGATACATACAGCAGAGAGAGCTGGTTCTGTCTTCTGATGAGTGCGTTCTTCTTGTTGACCAACATGAACCACTCCTGCATCATGGCCTCCTCCTCCTCCTTGTTGTTCCCTGGAAACCGCACGCACGCACACGCACACACACACACACACACACACAAACACACACAGAAACAGAAAAACAAGCAGGGTTACACACATGATAGTACACCACTTCAATAATATCACAAGCTGTTAATATTTATTCCTCAGCTGTTTCCTTGCACCCTTTTAAAGCCATGAAGACAGGCGTTACACAGCTACAACAGAGTATAACAACATCAGTTACAGTAGAGTGAACCTGATAGATAAAGGTTATTTTCTACCAGCGTCTGTGTCTGTAAATAACAAAATTAGAGCGTACAGTATATACAAGCATACATACATGAAAGAGATGATGCAGATAAACAACTCAGTTAAGTCTTTTCGCCACTGCAGAGTCAGTATGTCCACCTGATATTTATGTGTGTGTGTGTGTGTGTGTATATATAAATACACTGCTCGCTCATGTTCCTTGTGTAAACATTCACATACTTCACACCATGTCTTCACAACGTCAATACGGCTTCAACCGGGGCGGGATTAACTCAGCGATTACCGTCGAGCGCCTTTACAGAGTGGAGCCTCTCACTGTAGGGCAATACATACCCCACCAATCACTCAGCGGGCCTTAAAAAAAAACCCCAAAAAAAACACGTCTCTGGTACTCTCCAACAGTTAATGTATAATACCTGCTCAACACACGGAGAGCTAGCAAGGCTCAGATGCATGGCTAATGTAAGCTTCGCCCACGCCTGGGGCTAAAGCTCTGTGTTGTAACTTACTTACAGGGCACAATGGGGAGGCGCACAACTGATACAGACAAAGCACACTCAGTGGAAACCTTCTAATGTTCAAAAATAGCAGCAACAACAACCACCGGTCATGTTTGACATGGAATAAATACTGAAAGAGAACCTGTGTGTTTGACATCAACTGTGCATCTGTTGGCTGCTTCAGTGTCCTGAAGTCAGATGATCATGATGATTTCAAAATAATCATTTAGACTGTAGTTTCACTGATTCAAAGATCAGTTATTAAGGAGTTATTTTACAGCAGATTTGCATCTTAATGTGGTTCGATTGGAACCTGTTATCACTTCAAAATCACTCTTTGAATGCAGAGACAAGCAACTAAATCTAACTTACTCAAGTTTCTGGTGATGTTAAATGCTTTTTTTGCATTAGTAATGTGGGTAAACTGGGCGTTTATTTTTAATTATGATGTGATAAAAAAACACAAAAATGCTGCTTTGGCATCATTAAGAAAAAATCTTCAACTACATATATGAATTTACATAAAATGTATGTAGTTAAAGCGACAGGATAGGGCCTTTAAATGTATTGACATGTTTCATTATTGCCCAAAGACCAATATTCTCCTACAGACAATTACAGAATCTAAACCTGACTTATGTGATTTTATGTAATTAGTGGAGGAGTCTTTCCAGATTAATACAAAATTAGTAAAGATGTAGACATGTGAGTGTTTTGAGTTCTTCCGACATGTAGAATGTTATAAAATATGATCAAATTCAAGTTCTGTTTGTTCTTGTTTTGGTATTTATTTTTTTATGGCTGGGTTTTTCTTTCTTTCTCTCTGTGTAAATAAACTGCTGTGGTCAATTCACTCAGCAGTGTTTATGTCTGGAATTGGGATATAAGCTTTGCTGCACTGGAGGCCATTTAAACAGCGACAGCAGCATTAATCTGACACTTAGTACGTCTGTGAAGAGAAGAAATGGATGAAAACAGAGGACGCGAGATGAAAGATCGTCTTAGGGCTTATGTTATTATCTCTCGCTGCTTTTTTCTCCCCTTCTCAAGAGGGAGGTTTAATAGCTGGGAAGCTACGACAGGCATCATAACAGAATTAACACTAAGAAGACGTTTCATACCACTTATTTATTAATTGGGGGCCCTCTGAATAATAAGAGGCATTGGTGCACTGTACAGTGGAAGAAAAACATGTGTGCCACGTTTTGATGTTTTATATTTTTCATTCTTGTCTATATATAAAGCATTCCCGAGAGAAAATGTGGCTTTTGCACAGGTTCTTTTTGATGGATTCAAACATCAGTGATGTAGTGCTTTAAGCTCATTATACTCGTGCTTTTATTGTAAAACTTCCTGGATAAGAGTGTCAGCCAAACACCTTTAATACAATATAAACTTAAAAACAACAGGTCTGTTGCTTTGTGGGCAACTGGATATGATCACAATCTGTGCATAAATGACTGCTCAGGATGGAAGAAAACCGAGAGAAATGTGCCGCTCATTGCAGAGGAGAGGGAGTACTGGGCCGCTGCGTCATTGACAACAAAAGGCAGGCGCGTGGATGTGTGCGCGGACACCGGTGAGTGTGTGGACATTTGTGATACTCTGAGCCAGCAGATGTATGTAATTTCATTTAGGAGGGTGGAGCGGGGAGGGGGGGAGCGAGAGAGAGGGGGGGGGGAAACGAGCGAATGAAAGAAAGCTTCAGGATTTAGCGAAATCGGGGGCTCGTGGATTACTGTAGTCAACTTTGAAACGGACGACACTCAGAGGGGGGATAAAGCCGGCGCTGACAGGTCATTGTGCTGCCTCGAAGTCAAATAAAACAAGCAAATAATAATGGCAAATATTAAGCTCCTGTGACATTGTGGCGAGGCGGGCTGGAAGACGAGGAGGGATTATAAAGCTATATCCCCCACCGCTACCCAGCCAGCAGCCACCAGCCAACCACCAGCCGCATTTTATGAAAGGAGGGAGGGGAGGCGAAGGGAGGGAGAGAAAGGAAAGGAGGAAAGGAAAGAGAGAAAGGCAGGGAGGTCAGAGGAAAGGTAGAGGAGGTAGGATAGAGGAGAGGAGGGAGGAGAAAAGGAGGAAGGAAAGGGTAGGAGGAAGGAGAAAGGGAGGGATGGACGGAGGGGCAAATGGTGAATGTGGAAGCGAAATGGGATGACTGGAGGAGAGAGGGAGTGAAGGAGGGAATAAGGGCAAGCAGGTGAGCGATTTCTAAGCAGAGGAAGAAAGGAGGGGATGAAGGGAGGACGAGTGGCGCAGGACGCCTGACAGCTGCTCAGCATCCTCCTCCCTTCACTCAGCCTCTCCAGATTTGAACTCTGACCTCCAGATACTACCTGACTCTTAAAGAGGCGGAGGTACGTCTGCAGTTTTTTCTGATGAAATCGACTCACATTTACTGGATCTACCATTTACGTTTGGGAGCTAAAACTCTCTAACACCAATCAAAATTAAATATAAGACACATATTACATTGGACAAGTGCAAAGATGAGAACCTGCTCATTCGATAGTGGAGAACTTCACAATACATTTTTTATTGTGCTTTTTTTGGGGGAGTCACAATCAAAAAATACATATTAGTATAATAAAAAAAGAATTTAAGTTATTCCCTGCTGTATTTAATAATGAGACTGAGACTGCAACAAACTATTATTTTCATAATTGATTATTATGTCCTTTATTGTTTTGATTAATTTAGTCTGTAAAATGTCAGAACATAGTGAGAAATGGATATCTCAATTTCCCAGAGCAAAAGGGTGCATTTACATAGCTTGTTTTGTCCAAAAACCCAAATATATTCAAATTACAAGCCGAAAATCCTCACATTTGTGAAGCTGGAACCAGAGAATGCGTGTAAACGATGACGATGTTTTCTGTCTTAACTAATCCATCAATCGACTTTTTTTAGCACTAATGTTTCCATCATTTAATCAGCTCATTAGCTTGACTGCAATATGTTACTGAAAGTGACCAGGAAAATTAGGCAACATACAGTAAAATTAGTTCAAAGCAATGGCTGTTTCAGTTTTATATATGTAGATTACTGAAGAGCTGAACTCTGTTGCTCAGCGCGTAAATTAAGGCTCTAATGCAGGGTTGGGGGTTTGATTCCCACTGGGACAACCCTTTTTTTCTAAAAATGTACCCACTGGCTGTACTGCAATGAGCGCGCCCACCAAATGGCATATGTTAAGAGTCACAACAACAGAGCAAAAACTGGTGAACGCTGTGTTGTATGAAGACAAATGGTGTAAATATCCCTGGCAAGCACTGCTGACACTGTGTCTGTGAATCCAGGCTTGGCTCCGAGAAGCCGTGGATCCATGCTGGCTCTCGGGGGGCCATCTTGGATCAAAGCATCTGGCGGTTTGGCAGGTTGCATTCTGGGTCTTGCTGCTTGCCTTACACGCCATTTCTCAGTGCTCGACACAGAGCAGGGCAGAGCAGAAACAGGCCAAAATCTACTGAGACCGAAGCGGTAAGTTTGGCATCGGTACAATGTTTGATCAGGACATCAAAGGATTAGTGAAATATGTCTGATGGAGATACACAGGGTCTCCCTACCTACAGTAAACTTTATCGTCATTAATATCATGTTTGGTGTTACCTCAGCTATCAATGTGGCTGCGATTGTGAGAAACACACAAGATACAATCAACCCAGACACACACAGCCAAGATACAACTGATACACACATCCCGACAACCCCTATATCTGATTGCCTGTCTCCCTCTTGTCTTGTTTCACTCTCTCTGTCACACACACACACACACACACACACACACACACACACACACACACCCGGGATACAATGACACAAACTGCCGTATGTGGAGGGAGACTCTTATCCTTCAGGTAGGAAGAAAAGGCTGGTTAGCAAGGCGTCTGTGTGTTTGTATGCATCCATATGAGAGACAGAGAGAGAGAGAGAGAAATAAAAGAAAGAAACAGAGAGGGGAAAGATGGGGTGAAAAGACAGAGTGAGCCTCTATAGCTAAATAAGATTAAGATAGCTATCTTGGCCACTGTTCCATTCAGTGTAGATAGGAATAATGAAACCCACCCTAAGGTGGTCAAACTGCTGCTGCTGGTGGCCTGCGCTGCGTTTTAATTAAGTGTGTAATGCTACTATGCTAGGTCTCACTAAATGCATGCAAGGAGTAGTTTTAGTGAGTAAATACTGAGAGATTTGACTGTTTTCATTAGCAAAGATGCCCAAACCTGCTAGGCATACAACCAGCAATACGATAGTTTTATTTGTATAATTTAGTACAGTTCACTAGTTGTATTTCACATAGGAGCGTGTGAGGGACTTGGGAATCTGTAGAGCAGGTAGAGAGCCTCTGTTTATAGACAGTTTGTTGCTAACAGTACAAGTTTTAAGGGTTTGATTGTCTTAAGTACACACTTCGTTGTTGCTTGGTGACCAAAGCAGCCACCAAAAGGTGCACTGTTGCAGTAAGGCTGCAATTAATGATTATTTTCATTGTCAATTATTGGTTTATTTAATCTTTTTATCTATGAAATGTCAGAAAGGTGAAAAATGCCCCTCACAATTTTGTAGAGGCCAAGCTGACGTCTTCGAATTCGTTGTTTTGTCCGAGCAACAGTCCAAAACCTAAAGGTCAATCAATTCACAATTACATCAAACAGCAAAAAGCAGAAAATCCTCTCATTTCAGAGGCATTTTTGCTTAACAAATTACTTCAATGATTAGCTGATTATAAAAATAGCTGTCAATTCATTTTCTGTCATTCAACTAATCGATAAATTGACGAATTGCTTCAGCGCCAAGTTGCAGGGGTCAATTCTTTTGACCTTCCAGTTACAGGACAGCCTTTCGACCATCTGACCATCAGGCCACTTACGAACTACTACTGTATTTGTTTAAACAAAAAGAAAAGCAGGAAGTCTTGCATTTGTCTTCACTAGAGAAACCTGAAGGAGGGAGCTTGGATAAGAACGGGAAAATGAATGAGACAGAAAGAGAAAAGCATTAAAAGCTGTGATCACAGCACGTTCATCTAATTTCTTATCCCACCATTTTGCCATTTAATCCAATAGCTGCTAATCCAATTTGTCTATCGGACATGTAAAAAGGCCGAGAGGAGGAGGAGAAAGAAGGAGAGGAGGAGGAGGAGGGAAAGGGTGGAGATAGAGCTGAACTTCTCTTCTGTGTCCAAGTCACTTTCTGAATTGCGGTTTATTTAGGGACGAGCAGCACTTGTGCCTCTCCCATCGCTCTCTCCATCCGACCGTCAAGCCCGTCTGATATCAGCGGGGATCAGGGAAGATGAAAGCCAAAGACGCATGAAAGGAAACGAGAAGAGAAGGAATAAAAAAAGAACAGGATGAACATTGTTTCCTGTGATTAGGTAAGAGCTCGTTAAAAGGCTGTCACTGCAGCGATGTGAATATGCATGACGGGGGCCGGCCTAATCAGAGAGGTCTGTGGCAAGGACCGGAGGGGGGGAATTGTGCGTAAGTAGTCTACTGAAGACTTGATTTAATTAATGAGGAGTGTCTTGTTAGGAAGGAGAGACAGAGTGTAGCTTGTAAGCAGGAAAGGTTAAGGTGCTTGCCATAAAACACAATCTGTGGCGTTTCTTTCATGCTGGAGGAGATTTCCAGTTACCAAAATCAGTCAAACCAAATTTAAAGTAAAAATAATCATCAGATTTGACAGCTTACTCCCTTCTCTCTCTCTCTTCTCCGCCTTTCTTCCAATGCTACACTCTAAAAAGCAGAATCTTTTAAAAGTTCATTTGAGGCTCAGTGTACACTACAACTCAGCAACATTACAACACTTGTGATATGTGTAAGAATCAACACCCCCAATCTCCTCTACATTGCACATGTGATTTCTCCTGCTCTCTCTCCTATTCTATTCTGCTCTCTACTGGAGTGGTGCTGAGGGCTATTTTTTCCAGCGAGGCTTGTATGAGGCCTTTTTAGCCACCCTCAATGGCACAATGGCCCCAGAATATAGAGCAGATTCCTGCTTTATTGAACCTGTGTATAATGTCTGGTGAATGGAACACATTAACCGATTCACACTCACCTCCCTCCCTCCCCGGATAGAAAAAGGAGAAAAGTAAAATAAGAAAAAAAAAGAAAGAGAAAAAAAACCCTCCTCTCACACTGAAGCACAATGACTGCCTTTTCCACCGGTGTCATTTGTCAACCACTGCTTGCTTTACAACTTACAAAAGAAGCGGAGGTCGGGGAGAGAGCAAGAGAAGCAAGAGTGGGGTGTGACAGAGTTTTTGGGTGCAGAGGGATGAATTGGATCTTTTCCATAATCATAAGTGGGACTGCATAATTATTTGTTTCTAATTACAGAGTGTATTAACGTTGGAGGTCCATCGTTCAGTCAGCATGGCGATGTTGGAAAAGAAACATGTCTGACAAGCAGAGCTGCTGAATGAATTATGTATCATTATGTATGATCTTGTGTACTGGTATTGGTTTCCATAATCAATAATTGCAGGAAATCAGCATGGGTCGAATGTTAAAATACTGAAGTAGAATGCTGATATAAAATGCCAAGTCCAATAAAACAAAAACAAAAAACTGAGACCAGTAAGGTTTAAAATGAACACCTGTTGAGGTGTTACTGGTTAATCAAAGAGATAAAAAAAAAAGCTCATCTGCCACAAGTGTCAATAACTATGATTGGAAACCAGTTAGGTTGTTGCTTGTTCTAAACTTCAGTTCATGCAGGCCTGTAAACTGTAAACTGATCATGAGTCAGTCAAATGAAAGCACAGTTTTGCCTCAATATCTTACCTTGATGGCTAATGCTGGTAAAGATGATACAACATTAACAATACTAATTTAAAATGCTCCACCTGCTGCACATAATCTGCTAGTCTGTAAACATACAAAAAAAGATTGGGTAACAAGTTTCTAAGAAATGTGTTTAATAATTAACGTGGCTGGTAAACAGATTCAGCATGATACTTGGCATTTTCAGACACTGTCTTCCAGAAAACGTTTATATACTATCAGTTTGTTTTGCAAAATGCATGTTGGAGAAAACGTATGTGCTGCTAGTCCTGAGTCCTGCGTGTGGTTAGGTTTAGGCATCAGATGCACTTTGGTTAAGGTTAGGGAAAGATTGTGGTTTTGGTTAAATATCAAAAAACACAAACGTGTCGTGTCTTGTTCTTCAAGTCCCTTTTGATATATTTAACCACGACCACAATCTGTCTCTAACCTCAACCAAGTGCTGTGAGTGCCCACACATAACCATAAAAAACAGTAAATATGCCATCATTGCTACGAAGGGATATTGTAGGAAAACCAAGAAATGTTAATGAATGTTATGGATACACATTCATTAAAAATGTTTCCTCATTCAATTCAATTCAATTCAGTTTTATTTATATAGCGCCATATCATAAAGTTATCTCAGGGCACTTTTTCATATGGAGCAGGTCTAGACCGACTCTTGAGCAGCACCAGGAGACAGTGGCAAGGAAAAACTCCCTTTAAACAGGTAGAAACCTCGAGCAGAACCAGGCTCTGGGTGGGTGGTCATCTGCCTCGACCGTAACTCATTGTGTTAATAAAACTAATTGGGGAGGCATTACGTATTTGCTATTGCACATAGAGTAGGTAGCAAAAAGACTTAATTTCTAAGAGACAGGGTTGGACAAAAGACATGTATTTTTCTTAGTTTAGGGCCAAAAGTTAATTTCGGATGGAGACCAATAATCATGATCATTATTGGTACTCGTCATATCTTGCAAAAGTAAGCAGCCCTGATCATGAGATCTGTTTCAGGGGGAGATGAACTATGGACAGTAGTAAGCAGGATTGCCAAAAGGCCCTTTTTAATGAGCAGGAGAGTGTCATGTCACTGTTTGAACATTTGTGTTCAGAGACCATGTTAAACACAGACGATAGGTTTGTCCTGCTAATATGATTCCTCCTCTCTCTTAAACGCACACGCCTCCTTGCTCTCCTCTGCTAACCCTCCTATGTATATACACACACACACACACACACACACACACACACACACACACACACCCTTGGGCAAACACGACTGACCTCAGAGCTAACAGTAGACCAACCTCCAGACACCTCTCATTCCTCCACCTTAGAGGTTAAGAAGAGGTGGGGGCTCGGGCAAACAGAGTTCACATAATAGACTCACTCTGGAGATGAAATGTTCATATTAGGGGTCTTCACTTTGTACACACACACAGACACACACTTTCTATTGCTTGTACAGAGGGGTGAAGAGTGTAGGAGAGAAGTAATTTATGCCGCTTTCTCTCTCTCTCTTTAGCTCTTCTCCTCTTTTAACTTTCTTTACCTTCTCATTTTAAATATTTAAATGAAATGTGTGTTTATGAGTTCAACTTGAGTATTTGATTCTTTAATTGACTATTAAATAAAAAGGGACTAAAATGGGGTCTGATTAGAGCAAAACAAAACGCAATTTCTGGAGTATTTTTCAGTTTTTCCAGCAGAACCAGCCAAGCTGTGACAATCACACAAATACAATCCTCCCCCCTCCTCAACTCAACCCCCACATCTCCTCCCCTCCCTCCCTCGCCCCACTCCATCAAATTGTGTTTTTGCTACAAATCAATAAACATTATCAGAGAGTGGCAGACTATGGGCTGGTGGAGGCAGCCTCTGTCTGTTAAAGCCCAGACCGCCCTGTCTCTATCACAGCCCGGGCGAGAAGGCCAGGAGGAAACAGAAAGACACACACACAAGAAAGGTAGACAACGCGAGTCCAAAAACGCACACACAAACACAAAAATTACATGTAACAGGGAGTCATAGCAAACGTAAGATGAAAGCATAATACATACAGACAGAGCCGCAAATACACACAGACATGCTCGATGATCAAACAGCGAGTCTTTGATGCGTGTACAGTCCTTCAAAGGAGCGATTTCTCACATCCACACATACAGAAACAGTCGGTAGAAAACAATCAAAGCGAGCAGACTGGAAAAAGAAAAGAACAGCAGCGAAGCATTAAGGTGTTTAACAGGAATCCTAACAGTACAGCACAGGCTGTTTTGACCATGCCACTCAACGTCTGTAAGAAATTAAAAAGGAAAAAAAAAATCACAGTCTATGTCGCCAACAGCGACTTTAAACACTCCCTAACCCATTAGGCCGCTGTATCACCACTCTATGCTTGTCAGCTCGCTTTAGCTTTAGCGTCAGAAATCCCCGCTCTCTCCAACGCTCTACAAGAACCATTTAACTGAGCTCTAAATAAGAT
Source organism: Macquaria australasica (assembly GCA_005408345.1). Classification (NCBI taxonomy): domain Eukaryota; kingdom Metazoa; phylum Chordata; class Actinopteri; order Centrarchiformes; family Percichthyidae; genus Macquaria; species Macquaria australasica. Next base: position 52,587 of record SEMN01000621.1, read on the forward strand.
GATTTTCAACCTGTCCTCACTTAGCTTGGGGCTGGAAAAGGAAAATCAGGGGGCCTGCCATACACCATTTCTCAATTACCTTTCTCATTATTGTCACCCGTGTTCATTACTACTATTATCATCCTCCCTTTTCTGTTGCACCCCCCACTTTAGGCTAGCTTAGGCCGTTGTGGCTGTCGTGTTGGATGAAGAGAAGGAGGAGAGCGGCAGAATCGAGAGCTTTTTCCAAGGCCAGAGCACTTCAGGTAATTAATATAGCAAGAGGGGGCAGATGAGAGGAGACGGAGGATATGTGAGTGTATGAGCGCCTGTGTGTGTTTTCGCTGAAATGCATGATTGGGGAGCTCACCTGCCGATACCCCCTAAAAGGTATTTCATTAGCGAGCCTTTTACCATACAAGCAGAGGAACAAAGCCTCGGTTACGCCTGTCTCCACTCCAACTCAACGGGGCCCTCCAGGACGCCTGTAGCTGTGTGTGGGAAGAGTAAAGAAGAGTGGAGGAGCAGAGAGGAGAGGCAAGGAGAGGCTATCCCCGTTCATAATCTCATGACAAAAGGCAAAAAGGCATCATCCTATTAACAGCGTGATCTTCACCAGCTCATACTAGCTCCTTTCCACAGGGGGCTCTCTTTTATTATTAAGGTGAGTGGGTGATAGGGAGCACGAAAGGCGCTCGGCGCCTCCCTATTAGCCCTGGAGAGGAGCGAGGAGAGAACCCATGCTAAGGTCCTGCTTGGTGCCTTTTTCTATCCTTCAGAATGAGAGCCTTTGCTTGGACCTTTGGGGGCTGGCTTCTATTAGGCTCCAGTGATACAACACAAAGTGGGAGAAATTCTTCAATCAAACACCTCAACACCAGCGGTGATGCTTGCTGGGAAAACATCTTCATCCCTGACTGTTAAGACTCATTTGGAGCCGATTCACATTACTCCTCCACACCGCTACAGCCATTAACAAGACAGGGATCAGCCATAAAGGGAATGCTTACTTTAAATATTGTGAGAGCTGCAGCATACCTGGTTAATTTACGTTGTGTCCTTATGATGGAGCCATCCAAGCCCAAAAATGGGAGATTCAATTATTAACGGCTGGTGTGCACATTAATAATTATATTGTGTATTGAAGGAATGAGCAATCAAGTTGATAGTTGCTGTTTTCTAGTGTATCAACTCATAAAGTCCAGTACACCATGGCTGATGTAAGAGTTTGTTCGAGTTCAGCCGTATGATTACATAAATATACTGAACATGCATGTTGATAAATTCACTCTCTTCACGTTTCTCTGCTGCTCGTTTATAACCGAGGAATCTGTGGAGATGCTACAACATGTTGCCTCTGTGCTTTGACAGAAGTGTCAGTATTTGCATCTCCTCAACGACTTCAACGGGTGTTAAAGTGAAGTATTTAAAAGGGTGGGGTTAGGGCGAAGGGAAATTTTGGTATTAAGCTGGGTATCCAACAGCAGCATTGTTAAAATATTCAGTGTGTGTGTGAGAGAGAGAGAGAGAGAGAGAGAGAGAGAGGGAGGGAGAAAGAGGAAGAGAGATTAGTCTGTTTTTCTGTTTGAGTGTTTTGTCTTCTGCTCAGTGGGGGTGCTTGCCTCTAGCCTCAGGTTACAGAGGGGAATTGTGGGAAAAAAAAGTAGCCTGAGCTGTGTTGGTGAATGACAGAAATGCCAGGCTTGGTGTTAAAACGTGCTGAAGAGGTGAAGCTGCTGAATACAAATACACACACACACACACACACACACACACAATAAAAAATATTTCCTCCTCACAGTGAATTCCCCCTCATTCACAAATAACTAAGAGTTCTTCTGTGAGAAAACACTCCTACTTCCTCCACACTTTTTGCTTCTTTTGTTAGTGTACAGTATCTTATATGATAACTTTCTAGTCACTGGAAAATAGTTGGACCAATTTGACTTTACAACTCGTTGCTTGTACCTGATTTAGAAATGTGGGACGTTGCTAACGTAGAGATTGAAGCTTGTGCTACAGTTGCACTTATTTTAAGTGCTCTACATACATGCATACAACACGTTCACATAGACATCCTACTCAGTTTTGAGGCGCAAGGCCAAATTCTGTCTGCACAATTTACCACTGATGAAATATCAAGCATGTCTGCTAATGACTGGGACGTCTCACAAGAAGGGAAATTAAATGAGGGCGTACAGCAGGAGGAGCAACAAGTCTTCACAGTGATGCTACCAACACACAGATCAACCAAAAACTATCAAATAGACATACTAATTTTAATCATTTAAATACTAAAATAAAACACTGAATATTAAAATGCCTGTATCATAGTATTTTTTTACTACATAAACAAAACCGAAGACGGTGTTCATTGCTGTGATTTTGAGTGTGTGACTGGGCAAAGCTAAGCACTGAGGTGTTCTTTCTATAACATTTACCAATGCATACGTAACATGTGAAAGGTTTCTTCATGTCATGCACAAAGATATTATCAATAAAAACCAGGACAACAAAGGAGAGATACCTGACTAGCATGTGGTTACCACAAAAGGAAACATAGGTTAACTAGTGGACTGACCAACCACTATACAGTACTATACTACTAATATACTATACCAGAGTAGACTTACTTCTTACTCTGTTTAAAGGTAATAAAGATCATTTTTCATTTCTGAATCCAACTGGAGTATGTTTATATGCATATGTGTGCACAGGTTTGCCCTGCAACCACACCCACTGCTCCTATAGGTGCACACTTTAATTAACAACTAAACAATGTTACATGATTCAGAGATTTAAGATGCTTTTAGGACATTTATGGATAAAAGAAATATTGTTGTCTGTGCGACCACCTATTACTGCAAAGCACACACACTCACTAACCTGCATAAAAGTCAGAATTTAGCTAATTCAGTGTGATAGAGAGAACTTTAAAAGGTATGTCAAAGTACAGATACTGAGGAGATGCACTCCTTTCAACCTGCTACACACACACTTACACACCCCTCCTCTCATCATCATCATCGTTCTCCATTCTCCTCTGTAGCCCAGTAAAAAGCCTGTGATGACCTGGGTGTGTAGCTTATTAACCTCCCCATCAGTTGTTATCAGCCAATGAATAGCCCAGTCATCTGCCCCCCATCCCGAATCTGAGGGTAAAAAAATTTCTCCTCACGTCAGGGCTATAATTCAATCCACACACAAATCGTTTAAGGTGCGCACACACACACACACGCACACACGCGCGCGCACACACACACACACAGAGGGAAGGGGATCAGTGGTAACATTTTGTCAACCTTGGTTCTGGTGGGCTTCCAAGACTGGTGTGGACCAGATGTTACTGAAGTTATCAACAATTGGAGGAAACAACAGAAGGGGTGTACATGGTTTGTGTGTGTGAGTGTGTTCACATGTGTGTAGTGCCTGCATGCGTGTGCGTGTGTGTGTGTGTGTGTGTGAGGGCCAGAATAAATTAATGGCTGATTTCTCCCCTTGCTTTGATGGCATTAAGAGCCCTCTTCTTCTCAATGTGCTGCGTTAAATGCTTTTCTCTCCTTCTCTCTTTCCCTCCGTCTCTCCCTTCTTTTTTTTTTTTTTTGACAAGCAGGGCCACCCAGCAGAAAGCAACTGATGCAAAACGCCGGAGTAATCCCCCCCCCTCCTCCTCCATCCACCGCCGCCACCACCGCCACCACCGCCACCACCCCTCCCGCTATCTTTAGTCTTTGACACAGTAGCCATTATCTGTGGGATTTAGTTAAACCAAACCTTCATGTATTTGTTAGGCCCTGGGTTCGTTTTCTCTTCTGACTGCTCTGGCTTGAGTGTGGCCCGGCTGGGGGGAGTTTTTTTTTTTTTTTACATAATCAGTACAGCTAGCAGGAGACAAATGAAGAGGGGGTCCTACAATGCCATCTAGCTGGATTCTGCTCAGAACGTTAAATATTTTAAAATCTGGCATTTTGTTTGTATTTCCTAACACATTGAATATGCTTCACATTTATATGGCCCTGAATCCCTATGCTACCATTATAATTCCATAATTATTATGGAATTATTGTTTTTTTTTCTTTTTATGTAATTATTTGTTTTGTACTTTATTATTTGATGTACCCTTTTTTTTTTGCGTTTAATGTAAAGTTATTTTCTCTGTTTCTACAATTGCCCATTATTTGAGGCGGTTATGTTTGTTTTAAAAACCAAATAAAGTATTTATCATAAAAATATCTTAAGTCTGAGCTGGAATGTGTAACCTTGTTTGTTTTGATTGGCTGCAAAAACACTAAACTGTCAGAGACAGAAGTCTTTACAGAAGTTAAAAGCTGCAACACAATAAATTTTACTTTAATTAATTTAACCAAACTCAACAAAGATAGATCATATGATGTAACCGTTCTGAATTAGTACCACAATAGTGAGTGCAGTCAAACATGTGGACCATGAAAAACAACTTTCTGACTTGGTTTGTGACATTTTTATGCACCTTATTCTAAATTAAATGTCTAAAAGTACTTGAAATAAAACAGCCTAAATTAGGGCTGGACGATAAACTGAATTTAAAGAGATACCAACATTGTGAATGTCTTACTGACCTAAATTTAATCTCATCACAGTTTTCAATAAAAAGAGTGGGAATCCAACGCAATTAAACTGAGAATAGCTACAACCAAAGAATTGAAAAAATAAAAAATAAAAAAATCAGCCAGCCCTGGTCATACTGTAATTAATCCAGACAAACATATAGAAAGAAAGTCAGCACATTAAAGAAAATGTCACATAATGATGGATTAGTTAGAGGTAAATGTGGCAGTTTACCACAATATATGACAAGATGTAAACAAAGAGAGGAAATGTCTGTCTTAAATAGAAAATCTTTATTTCCTGATTGTGACTTGTTTCTACTATCAACTCTACAATCTATGAAACTATGCTAAACACTGAGGCCTTCCTCTCTGCCACATGCAGCTACAGGGCTAAAAGCAGTGTTATGGAATCACTGTTGAAATGTGCAGATAAGCCGGGGCTCTGTGAAGCTAAGCTAAGGTTAAGCCAGGTGGTTTAGCTCCCTGAGTATGTGTTTACACACACACCGAGGTGTGAACCATTTGGGGAGCTTAGAGGGGCGGAGAAACATGAGTTGATTTAGTGCTAGTGTAAACCTTACTACCTGTAGATGCTGTTAATTGGGACAGCTTAACACAAACATCAGCAAACATCTGTAGGGGTTTCTGATGCGGGCCAGGAGTCAGATTTAACATGCTTTAGAAGGAATACACACTGGTATAGTAGGGCTACATATTAAATATTTTGGTAAAGACCACAAATTACTGAAAACTGTCAAATACTGCGAGCAGGCATCAAATGTCTTGTTAACTTGTTCTTTAATGAGATATTTCATGATTTAAATCAAAATGTTGCCAATTTAAGGTTATTTTCTGTAAGCCTTGTACGGCTTCTTGTGTTTAGACAACATTTAACATTCGAGAACTCTGGTTTACTTTGTTAAAAGTAAAAAAAAGGGTTTTGTAGAAAACTATGTTTATATTTCTCAAGTACAGAAACTCAGGTATTGTGTCGGCACTAGTATAAAAAAATCTCAAACGTTACTAAGCTTTAATCTACAATGGTTTATAAATGTAATTTTTAAAAACACGGAGGTCAAGCCACTTATAAGGCAGTTATATTTATTTGTAAAGGAGTGAGAGAGAAGGAGGTAGAGAAATTTCTGAATGAAGAAGTGTGAGAGCAGTGATAACCCCCAGCAGAGGACCCCCCCCTCAACCTGCTGACAGACAGCTGCAATCTTTTTAGCATAAGTGGCTCCGCCTGCTCCATTAGCAAAGAGAGGGAGGAGGGTCTATGTGTGTGTGTGTGTGTGTGTGTGTGTGTGTGTGTGTGTGTGTGTGTGTGTGTGTGTGTGTATATAAAGAGGGGGGAGCTCGACCCCCCCCTGGGGTAGATGTTAGAACAAATTTGAGGGGTGTCATATTACACGCCTTGTGACAAGAGGCAGAGGGGAGGTGAACGATGAATTTGCTTGATGAATTAATCTGTGGACCAGTAATGGCTCCGCTAACAACATTAGTCATCCTTCTTACGTCTCTGTGCTGCGATTCACTAGTTTCTCTCCATTACACGATCGTCGCCTCCTTTCCTTCTTCATCTTTACTCCCTGTGTGTCTCTCCTTCCTCTCAGAGGTTTGCTTAAGGGCAACAGCTCAGTCCTCTCACTTTACTATATGAATAAAAAAAATATTTCGGTAAAAAAAAAAAAAACATTCTGTTCAAATCTTTAAAAAGGTAAAGACGAATTGAGTCTTTGGTTTGTTTAATATATTCCCTAATTTACATCGTCCCTTATGTGTTTGTAAATGTGTCAAATAAATCCCCCCACAGCGTTACATTACAACTGACACCAACACCAGGCGGTTACTGCCACTGGCTCGAGCTTTGATTCAATACACAAATGCAAAATTGCTGTGTTTAAATAGATATTTAAATGGAAATGTATTGGGAAAGACAGCTGTTGGTATTTGTAGCCTGGAGTGCTCATTACAATGGGAAATGGGGAGTGTGCATGGGGGGGGGGGGGGGGGGGTGATGACAACGGTAGCATGGCAGCTGTGTTAGCAAGTGAATGGTGTAATTACTGGCCAAACCTCTGTCATTAACCTGCATTGTCGAGTGCCACCACATCCGTTACCATAAGAAAGCCTTGATTAATTGACTGCAAGGTTGAAATGCAATTATGTCGATGGGCCGCAGTTTTCATTAACTAAATAATAATCAACAAAATAAATGAATATCTCTAGTGAATCTGAGCTACATGCGAATCTTTTTTCTTTTTAATTTTAACTGTTCCTAAGAGATGGAAGAAAGATAGAGTTTACATTAACACACAAACAAGAAAATATAAGCAGCAAAACAGGTGGATTAAAATGCGACAGCTTCACTTCAAAGCAATAAATTAACCCTTAAGATAAATTAATATGAAAGACTGTTTTCAGCTACAGCACAAAAACAAGACAAACAAAAATAAAACACTGCGGCTCTGGTTTATTTGATTTTGTGCATCACTGTGTGTAGCTGAGTGTGCAGTACATGCCCTCCATGGGTGTGTGTATGAACATATTCAGTGTTTTTGTGTAACTTGTGTATTCAGTGCCTGTGTTTATTCTGTGTTTCTGACGATATGTTTGGCAGCTTGCAGCATGGTTTGTTGGACCGGCTGCTGCATGGGGTCTCAGGCAGAGAGGCGGCTGATGAAAGCATTGGCGGGATGCTCCAATAAAGAGCAGATTATCATAAGCGGCCATTGTCCACCTCCCAATTCTCTCCAACAACCCCCCTACCCAATCCCCACTTACTCACCCCTCTGCTGAAAATGTTAATCGGCCCTATCGCTGGCAGGCGGAGGAAAGGAGGAGTGCCTGGCCCAGTCAGTACAACTTTAACTGATTTAGAGGAAGCGTGGAAAAATATTAAGAGAGTAACAACAAATAAAAGCAGTGAGAAAATCATCAGGGACAGAAAGATATGGGACAAAAATAAAGGAAAATGAAAGTAGCCCACAGTATTTCCCGCTCTAGTTTACAAACAAATTTAACTTGTGTGTCTCTGGGACATGGCGTGAAGCTACACCCCCTCCCTCCCTCCCATTGACTCCATCCACCCAGTTCGTTTTATCTGAAGATTCTCAGACAATGCCTAGAGGATCCCGTTCCCTAATCTTCCTAAAAATCCCCCTTTCATCCCCACTGTTAAAGAATGTATGAAAGGCTGACACCGAGCTGGGGAAAAGAAGGGGGAGAAAGAAAAAAAAAAAGAAGAGAAGCGGTGCACATCTGGGAATGAGGGTGGTGTCACTGTGCTGGACTGGGGGGAGGTAGGGGGAAGACAGAAAGCGCAGGGGAAGCAGGAGCTCAGCATTGGTCGCTTGTCGCAGAGTCCTTGCAAGTTGACTAATTAAATTGTTTTGCTGCTCAAACATTCAAATGGCTGAGGAGATTAAGGGCATGAGCGGGAATGGGAGTGTGTGTGTGTGTGGGGGGGTGTTAATCTGTGTTCTGACCCAGTTGAACCCTGGTGTCACACACACACACACATTTTCACACAAAACAAAAAGCTCAAATCCTTTGTTTTGTCCCCTCAAAGGCAAGAAAAAGGCAATGGGTTTTAAAGGAGTGATCCCTAGATTTCTTTTCTTCCCCATAGGGGAAGAACGGTGCATTTGCTCCTGAAGTGAATTCAAGATGACCACAAACACATTCCACTGTGGTCTGATACAAAACCATTCGATTGAAAGTGAGTGCTCTTTTCGTAACCCTGACAGCAACAACAACAACAACAAGAAAATGACCAAAGGCTTCAAAAAGGAATGCATCTTCTCTCGGCTGCATCTATCTCAGTTGCCATGAGCTTAGCTTACGAAATGGGTCTGTGATTATGGATAAACAATAATCGCAATCTCTCTGCTCAACAATTTCAATCACAATTCACACAGTGGACACGCCTTCGGCATAGCCTGTGTTTATTTTCCAAGTCTACCTTTATTGGAAGTTTCAGGAGGAGAGCCGTGTTTGAAGCTTAATGTTACTTGATTCGTTTTCAAAAGTGCACTGAAGAAGATATATTTTTTTTTACACCAAGACCAAGAGGAGTTGTACAATGTAGCACCTGAAAAACAAAGCGTTGCACTGATTAAAGCCAACACCAAAACCTCTCTCCCTCCATCTTGCAGTCTGTGAACTGGGGAGGGTATTATAGTCTAAACACTTTTTCTTCTGTCAATGCTGAAAGATTAGACTGGTTATCCCATTAAAGTTGGTAAAATGCCATTCTTGTGTCTTTAAGCTCTCGTATAGGAGGTCAAGATGAGTCTGCCTGCTCTTACAAGGCGGGCAGGGATGTAATCTGCCCAAAGTTACAATAATTAATGTTAAGCTTCTTCAGCAATACGTTTGTGAAAGAACTAGCCCTGATAATATACTTAAAGCTGCACACGCTGTTTGTGTTGCCGCAACAAGACGAGGCAGGGCTTGATGTGCATGCGTATATGTGAGTGTGTGTGAGTCCCTATGCCACTCACGTAGCCCAGCTTAAATCTTTAGTCAAACTATAAACTGAAGCTGCCACAATGCTGGATTAGGACGACAGGCATGGGAAAAAGAGTGAGAGGCCAGCTCACTTGATGCTAAGGAAATATAAATGTAACACACGCACTCTGACAATGATGCCTGCACCCCATCACCATTAGTGTTAGGACTACAAGTAGAGGATTTAGGGGAAACGTCGTGAACACATTAAAAGTCTGGAATATAGTTTTAAAAGAAGGAGAAGAAATTCAAAAAGCAAGCGTCTCGATTTCAAAATATGAGAGTAATATTTCTACCACAGTGCACATGTGTGATCTTAAATAACTTAATCCCTGATAATGGCAAATAAAACAAAAACAATACAACCAGATTAATCAATGTTTGCCTGCAGGCCTTAGTTTGGATGACTGGGATTCAGAGCCACAGGTTCACATTCGGCAATCCTCCACAGTCATACACCAAGTCAAGGCCAGCAGCCCTTTCCAGCGTGAAGGCATTGACAGTCCAGTCTGTCCCTTTCTCAGATACTGAGGGGGATATGCTGCATGTGTAAAGTACATTAAGCTCTTGCTGGATCCCTTCTTGTGCCATTCTCCTCTCGTCGATTCGCAGACACAAAGGCAGATTAAAGGAGCGCGCGCCATAAAAACCCTGTGTCAATCTTATCGGCTTCGAGTGCAATTTTTAAACATATGTTAATCTGGGAGAGCTAAAACTCATTCTCTCCTCTCTCTGCTTGTTTATCTCTTATCAAATGCGCAGTAGGTGAGAGGCAGCTTTGCGGTGCGGCTAAGTGCCATTATTTGGATAATTGCGTCCATTGTTGCAGGTTATATAGCTATTTGAAATGGGAGGTGTGTGTAAATAGGTGCAGAGGCCAGGTAGGGGGTGGTTGAGATATATTCAAACAGGGGCCAGGGGATTTTCTGCAAAGGCTACATGACGCATTTGAATGCTTCTTCATACCTCAAGCTGAATTTTCAATAAGGAGTGTCTGATATATTTTTCTGTGTAACAATACCTTCAGAAAAACTAACAAAGCCAAGGTCAGAAGCATTACATGAATCGGTAGAAACACACTAAGGACGAATGGTGTCTTAATTCTGATGAAAATTAGCATGCGAATAAAACATATTAATGACATCTTCTAAAGTTCAAGCTATTCAATCTGCGCGAGACCTTTTTTTTGCCTTAGAGCTGTGTGTATAAATGTTGTATGATACTTAAACAAAAGTTTTATACTATACTTTAAAGACAGCCATGTAATAATATTCTAGCGAAAATGAATAAAGTATATGTAATGAAGACACAGCTTGTGTTGAAATGAACTAATATTCTGCTCATATAATCAATAAACTCCTATAAATATTCGGTCTGTTGCAGGAGGTGAACGTTCTCCTAATGTTGCATGTGTGAAGGACAGTGCTCCCAGTGGTGCAAGAATAACAAGTTCATTAGTCGAGGGGGGGCGCCGCAGGAATTCAAATTCCCCCCCGGCCCGGGCCTGGCCTCTGATTGGCTGGCTGCGTCGGCATGGCGAGACTCATTAGAGCCCAGCAGTAATTAAGAGTTGTTAGAAAGTGAATTCTCCAACCGCAGATTAGAAAATTAAACTATTTACTGATTACATATTAATAGAAGACAACAATGGCGCTTGCCATAAGCTTGGAAGGCAACCAAGGAATAAATCTGTGTACTTAATTACCATAAACAATGGGGGCATAGAAATGGAGTTTTATGCACACTCCCTCCTGTAATGTGTCTGATATCAGAAGACACTTGACAATTCTTGTTCAATTATCTCTATTATTTAATGTGCTGTGAACTGCCTCTGAGTAAATAAATTAACCACCCCAATTACTTGGGATTCATCTGGGGAGGGCCGCGGCGTAATAGAAAATGCCGCAGAAAGCTGCATTGTGCCCAAACCGGGGTGGGGGGGAGTAGAGATGTGTGGAAAAGGAGGGAGAGTAGGGGTGAGAGAAAGAAAGGAGACAGAAATAAAGATTCACAGGGATAAAAAGGAACAGAGCAAATAAAAAGTGATGCAGAAAAGCTTGAGAAAGGAAGAGTGAGAGAAAGAGACAAAGAAAGATAAAAAGAAAGAATACTGATTAAAGAGGCACAAAAAAGTAACAGGATAAGTTACTTAAAACAGGAAGAATTAAAAAAATAAGATTATTAAAGACTTAAAGCAGAATGTCAAACTCTTTACTTAGAGAAGAAAGGGAAAAAAGGATGAGGGAATGACAAAGCAAAAGCATGTGATATCAAAGAAGAATATTGAGGAGCAGCAGAGCACAGTGGATCTTCCCAGGCTTTCTGCTGGTGGAGCAGAGAGATGAACAATCAGTCATGGGTCAGTCGGTCTGTCTGTTCACATCTGCCCATCTGTCCTGCAGCGCTGTGCGCTACCACAGCACCGCTGCACACTGAGCTCACCCAAACTTACCTCAAGAGGTCTGAATCATATGAACTCAATTCTACTGCTAACATTTAAGTAGAAACTTTGTTTTAAAAAGTGATCTGTAAATCTCTCAACACATGAATAGTAGCTATGACTTCCTCTCTTCACTATATCAACTGAGTTCCTTATTATCTAATCTTTTGTTCAATCAGCTCAATTAAAATAGTGGAGAGCGGTGTAAAATTTGATTTCTGTCCAAGCTTTTCTCAAGAAAGGCCTGCTGTCAGAAGCGCAACTGCTGTCTCGAGTTTTTAGATGTTTGGTGTTTCATAAACATATGCTTTAGTTTGGATAAGAAAGACTAAAATTAAAGTTGACAGATTGAGCGAGAGGTTGATCTTTGTGTTTCTAAGAGGATGCAGTCGGGCTGCTTCTGTGTGTCAATGCATGGTGAACTATGTGCTTATGTGTGAAGCAGTGAAGCCTACATACTCAGCCAACTTTCCTCAGAAAAAAACATGGTTTTATGCAGACAGAAAAGTGGATAATGAGGATGTCAAAACGTACAAGTTCAGTAGAAACACACAGGTCCGTTTCTGCTGAGATGTGATACCTGTCTCATGAGCGACAGTACTGACAAGCAGGGAAAGAAGGGACTTGAGTTTGTGCTGTACCTGAGGTTAAGCACCTGGGGATTGCATTACTAAGAGGTAGTAATATTGGTGTTCTAGTCTTGGTTTACTTTGGACAGTGACACAAGACTAGTGGAGGCAATCGATAAAGACTGGTGGGGGACTTCACAACCAGGTGTCAGTTCAGACAGGTGAATAATTGGGGAGTGGTAGGACTCTACATGTGTTGTCCAACATGCATACTAATGCCCATGTTGTCTCCACTAATGGTGCAAACAACTTGTAATGAATAGGCCTGTGAGCTGTGCCAAAAAGACCCAACAGCAAGCTTTTATGGCAAATTGGTGATTGGCTCCGTTGAACTTTAATCTGGCTGATTTTGAATTAATCCTGATAGGGAGACTGTCTCAACTTGTGTGATCAAGATTTGAAGAAAGTAACCTTCTGTGATATTTCTTTAATTGTCCCAAAATTCAACCAGGCACTTGGGACATTTAATTAGATATTGGGGAAATTAAAAGAACCTCTGGACATTGGCTGGCCTTCAAAAGAGAGTAGCAGAGTAAAAAATATCAACATTTGCTGGTAGCTGGTGGTAATTTCTCACCATGTCCCCCAGTAAAGTACAGGCACCAGTCAGATGTGAAGGATCAATACCGGATGTTTTGCTTACAGCCAATCAGCCTCAGCTTCAATCAGACATTCTGGGTCCAGAGAAAAATATCTATCATCTATGACAGCCTATAGAAAGGTGACCTCAGTTGCTGAGGTGATAAAGGTTACTTTAGTTACCACCTGTCACTGGTGCATCTCGCTCTGATGCCTGCAGACCTTGGCCTAAAGGCACAATCCATAACCTATTGGATGAGTCTCTGGGATAAGTGCTGCAAAATGAGATATGGAAACAGAAATGCACTTTCAGAAAGTGAGCAAGGTGCTCAACATCATGTGGCAACTTTTTTCCCCCCTTGCTGCAACGCAATGCCAGTGTGGAATCAGTACCAATTTGAGGGTGCATGCTTTTATTTTGTAATGAGCCCTAAATAATGTCTGTTAGGCGTGGTCTTACCAGCATAAACATGTTAGCACCTAATAGGCTACATGCCCTATCACCCATATATATTGTACCACATCACCCAGTAGTCACTGTGTTGACTTGTGGAAACCACATTTTCTCGATTTCATTCCCCACTGATGTTATAAGGGGGTGAAAAGCAACCAAGGTGAATTTCTCTTCGTGATATCCTTTTATTATTTTGTCCTTGCCTTCCCTGTTGTCACCCTGTTCCTTTTCTAGTGAATCATATTTTCAGGAGGGGACCGCAGGTGTGTGTGTGTGTGTGTGTGTATATATATATATATATATATATATATATATATATATAAATAAATAAAGAGAAATCTTTATGGCTGAAGGTGTTTGGAAGTAAATAACCTGGCGTCTTGCTGGCTAGCAGCTGGTTTATCAGTGGGTGAAGAAGAAGAAGGAAAAACAGCCCTTTAGATTGACACAATGGCGTGCGCTCCGACAGGGGAAGAGGGCACAGAGGCAGGGAGGGAGGCGAAAAGGGGGAAAGCGAACACAACAAACAGAGGAGAGATAGTCTCGATATCAGGACCCAAATGGGATGGGGAAGGTGAGCGCAAATCCCACCGCCCCAGTTTGCTTTTCTAAAAACCTCCTCTTCTATCCTTCCCTGTGTTGCTTTCTAGGATTTTGGGGGGCTAAATCCACCAAGGTGTGCACTGATATATCAGAAAAAGCATGAGAGCTGCTACTAAATTACTACAGCAAATACTGTAGCTACACTTTCAGAACATTTGCAAACATAAAAATTTTACACTTCCTGGAACCATGTTTTTTTTTCTTCTTTTTTTCCATCAGCATTCTTGGGTGAGGAATGGGATGGTTTAGTATCACAAATGGGATGCTATTCTCCAATTTCAGTTAGGGACTTAACGGAGCCAAGGCCCCTCTTTTGGCTCGGCACACTGTCTCATGTCTTAACAAGGCTTTACCCCCGGCCAAATCTTAAATAAAAACCTTCCGAATCTGGCTCCATGCGCCAAACCAGATTGCACTTTGTATGCGCGGGTGTGTAAGCATTTGTGTGTGTCTGTTGTGGATTTGTGAACTGTGTCAGTGCTCATGTTGTGTTGCCTCGTATTTTTTATTTTTTTTAAACATTTCTTTGCCTCTCCCTCCCTCTTCCCTTTAACTCACCCCCGTCTTTCCTTATACAGCATATCAATGAAGGCCAGATATGTACTAGGGGAAGGAGGGTGTATGTGTGTGTGTGTGTGTGTGTGTGTGTAGCCGTGCATGGCTGAGCGCACTGTTCAATAGTGTGGAGGCTGGCTGGCTGGGGCCGCGGCTGGCAAACGGCTGCAGCGGAGACTTCGGCTGGGGCTCCGCTATCGCACCCAGTTATCGTTTCCCCCATGAAGGGCTCCCTTATCACCCCAGCCCAGAGAGGTCTCCCTTCTTCTCCCATCCCCGAGACACACTCCCCCTCTCTTTCCCTCCCCACCCACCCTTCCCCTCCCTTCTCCACCTCCTCCTCCTCCTCCCTCACTCCCCCCATCCCCTCCTTTCATATCCACCCAGCGCTCCGTCGTGCAACATTCAACCGAGAGAGGGGTGGGGGGGGGGCTTCAAAGATTCTCTCTCGCACAAACGCACACATAAATACACACACGCACACACAAACTCCCTCAGTGGACATGCGTGTGTATGTGCGTGCGTACGCTCAATTTGCCAAAACAGTTTTTCCAGTGTAATTGGGCTTGGGGTACCTGTGTCCATGAGATAGCGCAGCCTCTTCTCCACGCGAGCTGCTCGGGCGTCTATGTGCCTCTGCTCGCTCTCCAGTGCAGACAGCTCCCCAACCACATACTGACTGGTGTCTTTGAACGCCTTCTGTCAACCAGAGAGAGAGAAAGAGAGAGAGAGAGAATGGTTATGAGAGAAAAGGAAGAGTAGTGCGATACAGCATTAAACAGAGAGAGAGAGAAAAGGATAGAGGGATGAGAGAATGAGGGAGAATAGAGAAATACAGAGATGGAGTGAAGCAAAAAGGTAATAGGGAAAGAAATAAAGAGAAAAAGAGATGAATGAAAAGAAAAAAGATATAAAGCAGAGGGAGGAGGAGAGTGAAAATGTATGAATAGATGTGCAGCGTGTCCACAAATCTTCAATACATAAAACAAAAGAGAATTTCGCCAGAGAAGAGTTAACTTTCACAATAAGAGCTGCTAGATAAAGCTAATGACTAACTGTTGCTGTCTCTTGTTTCGTCTGAGCTTTGTTTGGCATTTCTGAATTCTTCTCTCACATCTTCAGAACTACTTTATAGCAAAAAAAGAGCTTTAAATACCTAATCAGAGTACTGTGAATGAAGACATACTGAAGTAAACCTTTATTCACAGCAAACAATCAAGATAACACTTTAAAATTTTTAAGGAAGTTTCTTATATAATCATGGACCACGTTACTGATCAATAATCGATTAAACACAAATAAAATACAAAATGCTTGATTTCCAACAAATTACTTGCTCTTTTCACAGCTCTACACAAGTAAACTATGAGTCTGAATAAAACAAACACATGCAAATTATTTGAATCACAAAGTAAACAGCACAAAATGTTGTTACTCATTTACTGTTCAACAAAAGGTGAAACAAAATCCAAAAGATTAAATGTAACAATTCAGCATAACTTGCAGGATTTACCTGATTACATAAATTAGATGGGACTAAACTTAAAGTCAAACCCATTATTGTACTACCGAGAAGGGTTGCAGAGTAGCCTGCAAATGTCTAAATCAAGTAGAAAAATAAAATGTGCTGCCTCAATCTCCTTAACTCTTACTGGTTTGTATTTACAGATAAGAGTGTCTATGTGTTCAGGCATTAGTCGTATGTTCATTTTATTTGAAGGGATGATAATCAAAGGTAGGATTGGTAAAAGAAGCTGCAGCCACAGTGAACAGGTTAGATGAAAAGCTGCAGGCGACAGGCGCTGACTC
This sequence comes from Macquaria australasica, assembly GCA_005408345.1. Classification (NCBI taxonomy): domain Eukaryota; kingdom Metazoa; phylum Chordata; class Actinopteri; order Centrarchiformes; family Percichthyidae; genus Macquaria; species Macquaria australasica. The sequence goes on from SEMN01000621.1 coordinate 68,736, forward strand.
TAACCTCCTACACGTCATCAAGGTAAGCAACACCTTTACTGTATTGTTACTGTTGTACAGAAAACCACAGGCTCTGATCATGGTTTCTTACAGTACACTGACGCAGATAACCCGATTGTGTTGATTAACAGATGATCGATTAATCATTCACATCCCTAACAGCACTTTAAGCTTGAGTATATTGTCCAGTTATATCTCATACTGTTGACATCCAATGCTCAATCCACAATCAATACTAATATTCATGGTGACTCCACTGAGCTTTGGCCTTTCATGTTTAACTGCTAACTTTTCAACAGTGCACATCCATAATAATATTAAGTATGTGAAATAAATTCAAATCAAACATTTACAACCTCTGCGTCTGCCTCACATTAAACGGTTTATTACATTTAAATGAAGAGAAGAAGAGGAAAACAGAGATTTAGAGAGACATCAGCATCAGTAGGAGAGGCTTTAATAAACTGGAAAAATGTCACATAAATCATGAAACAAGTTGTTTAAACTTGTGTTCAGTCTTCAGTACTTATTTTGGCAGTGTAGTCTTGACCCACCTGCAGGTGAAATGTCTCCGTGGTCCCTTAAACTAAACTTAGATTCAGCTTTCCTTACCCACACATACACACTCAGATAAGTCTTTCTTCCAACACCAGCCACTCCATTACTATACATACTTAGACACACACCCATCACTCTATAACCATATGCACTTAATACACACTCCATTTCTGACCCCTCTTCACCTCTGTCTCCTGACTGCTTGCTATTCTCCAGAGAAACTCCTCTGAGTGAGGGAAAATGTTTATTCAAATTCACTACTGAGGATGCATCCGAAAAAATATCTCCATTTTATTGCTGATGCACTTCATTTTTCTTAATGGGAAGGAGAACTAGTGAGCAGGAGAGAGAGAAAGTTTTTTTTTTTCTCATTCCACCCAGGCCAGCACTTTTTCCTGCACTCTTTCCTGCATGCGAGCGTGTGCCTCTGTGTGGCTCTGTGCACGTGTGATTTGTGGAAGTGTGTGTGTGCGCGTCGATTACCAGCAGCCTCTCTGGCACCCCCCCTCCCTCCTCCCCCTTGCGCGCTCTCGCTCTATCACCATATTTTTCCTTGGCAAATCAATTTTACACATGATCAGCCCACTCCCCTTGCCGCGCTCAGCCCAGCCGTAATTAAGAGGAGGGAAATTACCATATATATTATATTAATGCAAACATCATTCAGCAGGTAATTCTTGGCTGATCGGGATAATGGAAAGGTTGAACACCCATTAACCCTGGGGCCCAGGCACTGGGAGGAGGAGGGTGTGTGTGTGTGTGTGTGTGTGTGTGTGTGTGTGTGTGTGTGTGTGTGTGTGTGTGAGTGAATGTGTGTGCGCGCATGGGACTGGGGTGGAGGGTGCAGGGTCGAGGGTAGGAGACGTTTGCTTGGGAAGAGAGATTCACCCCATGGTCTCCAGTGGCACACACACACACACTGAAATAAAAACATTCTTATGGACACACAAGTTCAAACACAGGATGAGAAGAGTGTGTGTGTGTGTGTGTGTGTGTGTGTGTGTGTGTGTGTGTATATACTTGAAGGACACACACACACCTCTAAATGGCAGAGGAGCTGATATGTACCATTGTTATAATTAAAATGGCAGTCTGTTAGATCAATACTTGGATGTCTCTGTGGAGAAGAGAGGGCAGTAGAGAGAGGGAAAGTGTGAGTGTGTGTGAGAGGATGAGAGGTGGACAAGGTGAAGAGGAGGAGGGAAAGTTAAGCACAGAGGGAGCAGAAAGAAGAGCTCAGTGATAGATTTATCTCAGACAAGACAGGAAAGAGAGCTGACTAACAGGAACTAAAGAAAAGGCCAAGTAGGAGTAATTAAGGGATACAACCTCCCACCTCACTCCCAGTCCCACATCCCCCTATTTCTGTTGCAGACAGAAATATGATTTAGGAGAAAGAAAATGACAAACCTCCTCTTCAAATGGCCTGCGAATATCGAGCTCTGTCGGTGAACCTCTGTCCTCCTCAGCCCTCCTCAGATCCTCAGGAACAGACTTCTGTCTCTTCACCTCTGGCGAGATGAAGGACAGGAAGGAGGGTGAAAGAGAAGGAAAAAGTTAGTACAGACATTCACACTGAGACACATAGAAGTTGAGAGATGTATTATAGTTATATTATTGATCTATCATAGCATATAAATGTTGTTAAACATGAGCGCTAAGTGGTTAGCGCTGACAAGACGATCGAACTTGACTATCTAGAGGAAGTAAAAGTCGTAACAAGGTTTCCGTAAGTGAACCTGCGGAAGGATCATTAACGGTCAGTGAGGCCGTAGTGCCCTTCTAGACCAAAAATAAATTAAGAATTGTTATCACAAGACTTATGACTAGTTTTATTATTGTTGTTAAAACTGCTGCCATTACTCTTACAACTATTATTGGAAAAAAACCTGATATTCTCCTGTCAAACAAGCAATGACGTCATCATCTTCAGTGTCTTTCAGTGACTGAGCTGAGGGGTAACTGAGCTTTTCCTACTTTCTTTATGGATGTAAGGTGTTCTTCATTTATTGGTGATTTATTCAGCAGCTCTGGACTGTTTGCATGTTTGGCTTGAATATGTTTAAAGAACTGAGGAAATGTTCAGTATTTTTTATGTGGCGCTTGATATCTTGGAGGTGACTGTGGTTAGAAGTAACAGAGGCAAAAGAAAGTAGAGGAAGACCTTCTTCACAAAGCTGGTTTCAAACAGCAGACAGTGAACAGGTGAATCATTATGACATTTTTTAGAATTGAACCCCTGCTCCTCAAAATGTCTGCACACATTCCGCCAGCTCTCAGGTGTGAACTGGATGTATGTGAGTCAAGTGTTGCTGTGTGCAAACATACCTCCCTGGGTAAATACCGTATGCATTTTGTGTGTGTGTGTGTGTGTGTGTGTGTGTGTGTGTTTGTGTTGCAGTCCCCCACCTGGTCTGCTCTCCACATACTGGCTAAAGGACTTCAGCTGTGTTTTCCTGACTGCAGAATCCTTGCTGAAGACTACGGGGCTACGCAACCTCTCTGTCGCTCTGCGCAGCCGCTCTGCTCGCAGCTCCTCAGCGTTATTCTGTCAAATGCAGAGAAAATGCGCATTCAGTTTGGACAAGTATTGCTTACTGCTGATGCTATATGTCACATGAATATAATAGGAGTGCATTCAACAGTGGTTACTTGACCAAGACGATGAGGCAAAAGCATTTCTGATGTTGCTCTAATACCTTGGAACACATAAGAGGGTTAGGTAAATATGCAAAAAGGAAACTATTCTGAGTCTTAACCAACCACAGCACACCATAAATGTGTGTGCCATGGATACATCTAACTGCAATGTAAGAAAGGAAATAGTGTACATGTACAGCTATGATATTTCAGTTCTCCTGCCACAGGTGATGTGTTTTTTTCTCAACATGTAAAAGATGTAAAAGGTGAAAGCAACTGATGAACACATGCAACTTCAAGAAGCGCACAGAGAGAATTCAACAAAAAGTTCAAAGAAAACTAATAGTAATCCCCCACACACAAATGGAGTAGTTGGTTAAACTTCAAATTATTGACTTTAAAAAAAAAAAACAATGTCAGCGATGAGTCTGCTGCCTCTCCACATCTCGTGTATTATTCTGTCAGCCTCTACCAGCCACTTAGATCTGCTCTCTGGCTTTTATTAGACAGCTGCTTCAGGATTTCACAGCTGCTCTGTGATTATTGTGATCAAACACACACACACACACACGTGCACATTCAAACACACCTACTGACAGACCATGAGATAAATCTGGTAGAAGTTGATATGTTAGCTACATTGCGGATTGCTTGTTTGCGTGAACACACACACACACACTCTCATTCTCCCCCTCACTCATGAGAGAGACAAAAAGGAGGCAATTAACTTGACTTTCAACAAAACCCCGAGCCAGAAAATATATTCAGATTATGCAAAATGCAAAAAAACGCTATTGTTTTCAAAGTGAACATGTGTTAAAAAGCTACACGCTCACTTCTTCCACTATCAAAAACGGCATGCAGAAATGCTTTATTACCAGGCCTCCAAATAAGCCAAGCCGAGTGGAAAAAAAAACCGACTCAGGCTAAGATTGACGTTGTGGCAACGTTAATAAGACGGCGAAACGTGTAATAAAGTCGACAATTAGGGTAAACATGTTCCACTGCTTGAGACGGAGGGAGATAGTCAAGCAGTGTGTACAGAGCGAGGAAAGCTAATAGAGTCAGTGTGGGCGGGGAACAAGTTGTAGATGGGGAGTTGTTAGTTTAGCTTCAGATTATTGACTCTCTAAAACAATGTCAGCAATTAGCCTGTTCTCTTTTTGTTTTGTCTATTAGTCTGTCAGCCTCTTTAAACCTTATGTCAAGTCAAATCGAGGCATATTTATTTATGAAGTGCTATATACAAAATGCCCAATTAAACATTTTTAAAACATAAGGCCAGAGCTTGGGTGTGTGAAAGCGCTATTGTTTGTATGTGTGTATGTGAACCTTAAGGGCAGCACCAAGGCAATCCAGAAGAGCAGAGAGTACATTTAAATTAGTGATTGCAGGAAAAATGAGGAGGAGAAAACATTGGCAGACAAAGGCCTTCACTCAGTCTACTGTTAGGCAGCGTCTGATGGTTTTAACTTCCTAAATAAAACTAAATTGAATCTCTCCATCTTTCATCACCGATGAAAAGTGGCAATCACAAAAATGTGTTGTTCAGTGCCAAATTAATGTTTGGTTTCTTTTAACATTAAGGCTGCAACTTCTAATTTTAGCAGCCCCAAGTGACACTTTGTAAAGAACATGAATATACAAATAATATGTAATGTGAGGCTGGTTGCCTGAGAGCCAAAGATTCTGTCTCTCAGAAATTGCTTCAACAAAGGAGGCAAAAAAGAAATCAGCTAACTGCGAGTATTTTCACATAAATGTCTCTTCGGAGGAGGAGGAATGTGATTTCCAATTATAAAAAATGCACGTAAAATGCAACACAAGTGCGCTTTCTCTGAGTGAATTGGGTGCTCTGCTTAGGTCACAACACCACATAAACTGGGATAGCTGAACTCAAAAAGCACAAAAAAATCTCTCTGGCCTCAGTTTGTCATTTTAATTATTAGGCTGATGTGCTTAAACAAACATGGGTTTATCAGAGAACCACAGGGGTTGTGTCATCCTCCTTTTATAGTGATTAAACATTCCCAGGTATGTGGCGATGTATTCATTTCAAATGACAAATCACACATAGACACCTTTCATTATAGAAATACAAAAGGTACAATTTGAATTCAGAGTGTGTGCTGTAAGTCACATAGGTAGAGCAACACCCAGTCAACAAAGTACTCACGGTACCATAAGCTGCTGTGGACAGGAGTCCATCAAGTAACTGATTTTATGAAAATTTCATATGTTTGTTTGCAGGAAAAGTGTAACAATCAATGATAATTGGATGTCAAAGGATTTATTGGATTAATGTTGCTGTCCTTGTCATATTATCAGGAGAAGGATTTTTTTCCCCTTCACATTTCAGTGTGTTGACTGGTAAAAACTGCAAGCCCCAGCAGTATCTACAGGGAACTGTTGATTTAGCAAAAGAGTAAATCCCCGGGGAGGCTGATTAGGACACTGAGGCTGTCTGTCCAATTATTACTTATTGTTTAACTGTTGTGAATCTGACTGGACTACAACCAGAGGTTAAACAGCACTGCTTGAAATTTAAACTGCGGCCACATCACAACCAGACCTGTGTGAACACCACACACGAACACACCAATATGACCAAAGACAACACTTCTACTGGCCTTCAACACCTTCTTCAAAACTGTGAGGGCAAAATTTCTCTTTTTCTGCCACTAGATATGTTTTAATGTGATAACTTGTTTTCTAGTCAATCAGTCTGCATTCTACATACTTAGATCATTTGTGTCTCGGGTCATCTCTGTCGTAAGGTACATTGGTATTTTGGATGGGTGTTGTGGCTGGAGGACAAATTGTTTATAATCAGGAAGAAGGACAGCTGCAGTCTGGAGGACCGTCTTGCCCTGGGTTTCCAGCCTTGGGCAGGAACACTTAGCTGGAGACAGACTATCTGGGTTAGAGGTGATTCTGATATCCTTGCCATTCTCTGCTATGTCTGCTAGGTATTGTAAGGTTATAAATATATGACTGCATCTTCCCTTCTTGGTCAGACTCTTCATATGCATCTTGGTGTATGATCTCTGTCCTTTCAGCTGAAATCAGATTGACTCTGTGTGCTCGCTTGCTCTTCCTTTCATTTACTTTTTATTCTTATTTACCATTTTATTTGATTGTTTTATTCTTTGCTTAATTAAATATACAAAAGACAACGGCTTGTTGGATCTTCATTTTATTTGCTCACTTCTTCAAAGGAAATACACAATTTCCACCACAAAAACTAACTATATGTCTCTTTCAATCACACACAGAACACCTGCCCACTTGGCTACTCCTCCGTCTCTCTTTTACACTCTGGGACAAGCCGATATTGGGGTGTCCACTCCCTCCCTTCTTACTCCCTTTCTTTCACTCTCCCTCTTTATCTCTTATCGCTGCTATCATCGCAGTGGCAGTGGTGAGTCAGTGCTTTTGGTGTGTGCGAGTCTGTGAATGTGCATGCAGGGGGCTGCGTGACTAACGTTGCAGTCTGCTGAGCGTCGCATGCCCTTATCGTGCGCTGTCAAGGCTGCGCATATACACAATCATTAATGAGAGGGAGTGTGTGTGTGTGTGTGTGTGTGTGTGTTCCTGCAGGTCGTTCCACCCGCCTGAAGGACTTTTGGGATGCCCAATCCTCTTGGGACAAGACAGTTTATCCTTTTTTTAAAGGACAGAAGAAGTAAACTCATACAACTGCACATACACAAACATATTTATGCACATGTGCACACATTAATTGTAAAAAGCTAAGATTAGTTTTAGTAGTTCTGTGTTTAGTATATTAATTTCATGCCGCTTCACACTGATATCCCATTCGTGACGATAAATGGCACCAACATGAAGGTACATTAGAGAAGCAGTTGAGTACAAACAATGGCTAAATATTGCATATAACAATAGTACTAGGAAATTAAAAAGACTTCTGAGGAAAAGTAGTCCTTGTGTGGATGTATTGCTCACTGCAACAGAGTTATACCTAAAATGAAATAGTCTGATACAGAAGACAGACTCTTTTCAGTACCTTATCTTACCTTATCATGTTATCTTCAATGTTTAAGCAAGTTACACAAGATATAGTTTAACATAACTTTTTGAATGCCAGAAATTTCAGCACCTGATCAAGCCGTCTTTGAGTTGTTGTTGTTATTGTTCAACAACCCAATCAAACACTTGCAGATATATTGGGACTATTTCATGATACATAAAAACGGCTAATTGTGATTTTTAGCTCTTGTGCAAACCATACATATTCATAACATGACGCTGGTGATGATTAGTTGATTAGATGACACTATAGTTCATCAGCTAACTAATAATTTGATATTATTCTAAACAGAGAACAGTAACAAAATCTCTAGTTCTAAGTCAAGAAGTGTTAAGAAATTATATTAAATTCTGTTGAGATGGCCAGGCAGTGTTTTCAAAAATATTATATATGATTAGCTGTTAAATATTAAATGTAATGCACTTATAAATGGTCTTTATTTTGAGAACATGTAATACCACACGTTCACCCAGGCATACCCACACACATTCATACTCTGCCATGTAAGGTGCTGACCCAGGAGAAGTTTGTGGTTCACTGTTGGGGATCTAAAATCAAATATCAGGCAGAACGAGGCACTGAATGCACTTTTAAATAAGGTGCTTTGGATAGGGTTAGGTGTCAACCAAATGGTGATTCTACTTCTGTGAGGGTCAAGTGGTAACACACGCACACACACACACTCCTCTGGCCATGAAGGACTAAGCCTTTTAGGCTTTGAACACAAGAGGGTGTTTATGTGAATCGATGATCAAAGACACCCTGTGTCGCCATAAGCACGGAGGGTTTCACTTGTACCGACAGCCACACACACACACACACACACCTTATTCCACTTGACATTCAAAATCAATTAAACAGATGTTAAGACTGGCCGACTACTTGTTGTTGACTCAATATTCACATCAGAAGATAGACACATGCAGCAGCGACGACCCCCCTTCCCCACCTATACACAAACAAACACACACACACACACAAACAACTGTCTGAAAAGGTCATAGTCAATAGAGGGGGACTGCTACATGTTATGTAGAGCATTATGATGCCAGCGTGTGTGTCTCACGGCTTTAGACGGACTCATATGGACAGGAGAGGGATAAACTATGGTCTTACATGAAGTGGTCCAACTGACTGATGTGTACTCAGGGTCAGCTGGCTGACAACCAGGGTCAATCGGACCTGATTGATTGGACTGACCCTTTGATGGTGTGTAGAGAAGGGGGGGGGGCAGTAAAAGAGAGAGAGAGATAAAAGGAAAGACAGGTAGAGAGAAAAAAGATGTAAAAAGAGAAAAAATAGATACCCAGTGGGTGTATTTAAGGTGAGTATGTGCGTACCTCCAGTCCTTCTGCAGGGCTGAGCGGGGAGGTGGAGGAGGCAGTGGGTGAGGATGAGGACGAGGTGGAGGATGGGGATGAAGGGGAGGTGACTAGTCTTGGGCTGACCTCCACCAGCTTCTTCAGCTTCAGATCCACATGCTTACTGTTTGTACCTGGAGAGAGAGAGAGAATAAGAGGATAATGAGTACAAACAGTGTATGTATACATCAAAAATACATTTGAATTTGAACGGAACAAAAGCACCAAATATCACATACAGTATGCACACACACACACACACGACACTCTTAGAAAGTTAAAAAGACGAGAAAGGGGAGACGACTTAGTTTGCATTCATGTACACACACACATACACACACACACACACACACACACACACACACACACACACACACACACTTGGGCAAAGCCATTGATAACATATATACACACATACAAGTGGGGAGAGATATAAAGTATACTGTGTGTGTATATATGATGTGTGAGGCAGATAGAGATCTGGACAGACTAGGCAGCCTTAAGTCCTGTTTGTACTGCAGAGAGCTGCTGAGGTACTGAGTGTACATTGCTGGGACTATCACCATGGTAACCACCGGGCAAGATGGAGGTAAAAGAGAAAATGGCTAATTTTGTACAGCATTTAGTCTATCCCCATTGAAAAAAAAAATTGAAATACAGCAGTATAATGCAACACGGTTCAACAGCACCACACATGACCAAAATCACCATGAACATTATAGCCTTCATGAAAGTAGAATTTATTGCAGGGCAGTTATTAGAGTGCATTAGTTTTAGTTAAGTGTACCTAATAAACTGGCAACTGAGTTTATTTTCACTTTTTCAGTTTAAAAAAAAATCACTAAATCTTGCTCTCATTTCTGCTCTCACTTCTTTATTTACTGTCTTTATTTTCTGTATTCAAATCATCAACATTTACTACTTTGTAATCTTCCGTCAGAACCATAACCAACTTTGCACAAAATCTTTATTTTTTTGTGTTTTTGTGTTAAAAACTTAAGTATCTCCAGATGACAGCTGACGATACACTTTTAGGAGCCAAAATATTTTTACATTCATGCTGAAATAATGCTGATCTATTCTGACAATTTAACTTCTTCTCCTTATTAGTACCTTTACTACTTTTAGCACCTTTCACATTCATTTTCTCCAAAACTATCTTGTGATTAATTTGCTAACTCCCTCCTCTCATTCCATCTGTCAAACCTTAGCTCGTCCCTTCCTTTACCTTCATCCATCCCTAATTTGTTTGTTCTATTCTTTCTTCTTCCTTGTCCCTTCCTCACTGCTTCTTTCAGTCTCTCTCTCTCTCTACCTTCCAGTAGCTGCTGCGTACAGCTTTATTTTCCAGGGACTGGTAACCACAGCTCCCCTGCCAGGACAGACCACTGCACTGAAGAAGATGAAAGAACAGGAGGGCAACCGTTTCATGTGTCACCTCCCTCTGTGACACACACACACATCCCATGATGCATGCATACAGATGCCAAACATAGACACACTCTCTTGAACTTTGTCACAAACACACACACAAGGACGTACACAGAAACACACAAACAGACTCATATGCAGGATATGCCAAAATACAGAGTGGAGGAGGTGGGGGTGAATGACCTGGGCTGCAGGAAAGTGATGACAAAAACTGAACATTTAGGGGGAAAACATTTACAGAATGAAGCGTTGTATCAGCTACTTTAGTGTTACAATCTCCACCATCCATTTCTTTTCAAGACTAAATAAAAATTACCACCAACAAAGAACAAAAAAGAGGATGGTTAAAAAAAACCCAAACAGATACTGCACTTCAAAGCTGGAGGAAGCATTTGTCTGTTTTCATGTTTTTTTCCTCTGGTACTTTCACTGTACTCTCACCTATCTCACATCGGCAGGAAACTGAGGAAGCAAATAAAATAAATTAAATACAAAACAAAGTAATTAGTTTACCTCTGAAGATTTGAGCAAATGCTTTCCTGAAGATATTATTTTATGTTTGTCTGGAGAGCACTTTTCAGAGTTTATTAATTACTACTTAAAGAAGTTTCTAATGAAGGAAAATAGAAAAAAAAAACACCAACAACAATATGGCAGTGCTCAACAAAAGTATACTGTAAGTTAGTTCCTCCTGTGTGAAGCACAAAGAGTATGGCAGCCAATAGGATGCAGGGGTCAGAGGGGCGAGTAAATAGAGAATAATTCATGATGATGCACTGAAAGATAGACAACATGCACTTAAGTGAGTGACTGAATGAGAAAACAAGGCAGAGTGTGAGTGTAAGTGAGCAAGAAAGTAAATAAGTAAGCGAGTAAAGCTTAGATCAGACTGCCAGCCTTTAGTTTTTGTTTGCCTTATTGCTATCTGGTATAACGTTTGAGATTTGTCTTATATTTATTAGATATTTTCTCGTATGTGTCATCAAAAAGAGACCATGCGTGAGTAAATGAGTGAGTGACTGAGAAAGAGAATTAGAGAATTTGCAAATGATTTGTGTATGTGTGAGAGAAAGATTAAAAACTGACCACTCAATATGTAGGAAATACATGAATGAAGGTCCAGGCAGGTGAATGAGTTAGTTAGAAAAAGGCAAACAACACAGCGAACCATGCAGCACCACACAGCCTCAGCCAGATATTTTACCCAGAGAAGTTAGCTCAGAGCCTGGGTTAGTAAGCTCCAGGGGCCCCTGGGTGCTGGAGGTGGCCTCCAGTGGCAGTGGGTTAGTAACCAGCGCAGACGCAGATGTGGCAGCAGCAACAGTATCATCATCATCATCACCATCACCACCACCACCACCACCAAAATGGAGCTGCTCTTCCTCAGCACTCCCCTCTTCCTCATCCTCACCCCTTTCACCATCAACAGCATCATCCTCATGATGACTCACTCCATCCAAAACATCTGTGGGTATGGAGTGGGACAGAGGGAAGGAAATATGAAAGGGAGTGAGTCAAGAAAGGAAAGTGAGAGACGAGAGGTAAGAGAGGAAGTGAGGAAGTGAGGATGTAAGGAAAGAGGAGAGAGGGATGAATTTAAGACAAGTAAAAAGAAAGGTGTTAAAGGAATAAAATGAAGACACAGGGAGGAGTGCAGAAAAAGAAAATCTTGGTTAGTTTGTGTTAACAGTAGTCTGTGGTAAGAGTACATGTTAAGTGACCCGATTCAATAATCCTTGTCTCAAAATGTAAAATCCACCACAACATATCTTCTTCCTTACACTTGATGGGATGATGACACACTTTCTGTTTGCAAATAAATAGTCACTCTAATATTTAGTGCACTCATTAGAACTAGGGGACTTGGAACTTGTATTGGATTGTTGCATTTAAGTGTGTACAACTAATTAATAAATCTAATATGTAACCAAATTCAATGTATGAAAAGGCAGTAGACTCCATCTGAGTGGCAAGTAGGGACTTTGATTGATTGGTGTCCCGTCCATCTGTTTGGGTTTATGTGCATCGGCGCACAAATATCTGACACACAAAGTGAAACTGGGACCTCTCTTTAATTCCCCTCATTCAAAGATCTGCTGCCTGCCTTTCTTGTTCCAGATAAAAGAGGAAGGGCAAACAAAAACCACAAAAACATGAAAGCACATATTCCATTAAGTCTCCTGAGGGGCTCAATAGAAACAACAGTGTCTCCACATTAGGAACAAAAGAAAAAACATGTTAGAAGAAACTCAAATGGAGACCTGAGCAGCTCTAGCTGCATGGATAACCCACCATGGATTAAAAAAAAAAAACAATCAGTAAACAGCGTCTGACATTGCAAGCTCCCTCCTCTGCTATTTACTACTTGGTGGGTAGAGAGACCTAGAACAAAGAGAGAAGGCGAGAGAATCAAAATAACAGCATTTCCTGTTTTTTTTTCTTTCTTTTTTTCTAATTTGCTAGCTACGATGCGGAGCGTGCTCGCAAGCGCCGTTCCTGCGTGGCTGGCTGGGGCCTAATTAATGGGAGGCCATGGTGATGGAGTTTGGAAAGTTTCTTTGCGGGCAGACACTTGGAGGGGGCAGCCCGAGCTGCATTAAAGGACCGTGAATGGCGTTGAGGAGAGAGAGAGAGAGAGAGAGAGAGAGAGAGAGAGAGGGGGCTAGGATTAGCCGTTCTGCTCGGCAGGCTTTGTGTCTCACAGCCAACAGCATTTCTCTCTCCTCCTCCTCTCTTGTTCTGTTCTTTCCTCCAACTCCATTTTTAATGAGATCAACAATTAGTCCAATTCAGAAAAACTGAAAGAGCAAATAAATCAAGTGCTACCCTCCCTCTGCCTCACTGTCTTTCGCCTGTCGTTCTACCTAACAAGTCGCTGATCTAACTTCTTGTTGTTTAGGGTTTATTAGTTTTCGATTTGTTTGCTCATCCCTTTTCTCAACTTAAAAAAAAAAAACTCTCACCACTCTCAGGCTACTGTTTCTTCTGACCTACCTACTTCCTTTCTTTCTATATGTTGTCTTGTTGCCAGAGCTGCAACGATTAGTTGATTAATCAATTAGATGATTGACAGAAAGATAACTGGCAACTACTTTGATAATCAATTAATCCTTTCGAGTCAATTGTCAAGGCAAAATGCCAAACACTCTCTGATTCCAGTTCCTGAATTGTGAGGAATTTCTGATTTTCTCCGTTTTGTATCATAGTAAATGGAGTATTTTGGGATTTTCTACTGTTAGTCGAACAAAACAAGACATTGGAAGACATCACCTTGGGCTTTAGGTTTTCTGACATTTTATAGACCAAATGATTAATGGAGAAAATAAATAGCACATTAATCGATAATGAAAATAATCATTGGTTGCAGCCCTACTCTTTCATCCCCTCCATCTCTCCCCTCTCAACTAACAAGAGGCCATGTCTCAATGTTCGGCAGTCTCTCCATTTCTTCATATTCATCAGTTCAACATAGATTCTATAAGTTATATTGTCCTTCATCCCTACTTTTAAAATATCAAGAGGCTTCGTCGCTCCTTCTCCTTGATCACAATTACAATACTTACATTGCTTTCTCAACTTTTCACACTCTTCATCTTCACTTGTCTATGCTCTCACCTTTTATTTGCATGCAGTGCACCCGATCTATCTGAACAGTACCACCAAAAGAGGGGTGTAATGTGGAGGAATCTGAAACAAATGACTAGAGAGGCCTAATAATGGTCATTTTCATAATAACCCCAATTTCAAGGAAATGGAAAGCAGTGGGAAATGTGCATGGCAGCATTTGCTACCCCTGCAAGCCATTATTAGAAGCGTTTGGTATTTTGAGCATAATTTGGCCGCACAATGTGTTGTGTTGATTAACAATTACTGGGCGAACAAGACGAGGGAGGAGTCGCAGGGTAAATTGCTGTTCTGAATATAAGGGTGGTGCATTTTAGACCTGCGGCCGTAGTCAAATGGCATTTTGTTTTTCTCTGAGGATTAGGCAGAACCCCTTTAGAGAGCATAATGGAAATGTGAGTCATAGCATGTGTGGATAAAGAAATGGAGTATGTCAAAAGCGTGCTGGTGTGACTTTTCTTTTGTATTATAGTTAATGAGCATTAGTGAGATTTATGAGTGCGTGTGTTAATATGAGGCCTTTTAATCAAACTCTGAATGTGCGTTCATGAGGATAAATGAAGTAAAAACGTGTTTACGTCTGCTTCTGCTTGTGTGTGCGTGTTTAGGTGCGTGCTGACCTCCAGCAGGGCTAGCCTTGCTGCCCTTGCCTCTCTCAGTGCTGGACACGTCGAGCAGACTCATGTCAGACATCTTGACTCCGGATCGAGCCTCAGCTATCAGCTGCCTGGCTCGCTCTCTCAGCTGTCTCCGGCGCTCTGCGTCCCGCTCCTGCACACACAAATATGCACGAAAACATGAACAAAAGAATTTCAGTGACTCTTGTACAGGTACAGGTAAATGTTGTGAGATCCAGAGAAAAAAATCGTGAAGAATGAAATCTTAGATGAAGTGTTACATAATTAGGAATGCTTGTTTAGAGTATCCACACAAAAGCTTGTATTACATACTATTTAATGATTATTAGGCATCCCGATTCAAGGCCTTTAATATTGGGTATATACCGGATACCGAGTCCGATCCAATTCTTACATTTACCTAAAGGTTTATTACATATTGACACGTTGAAATAACAGCTGAAGCCTTTTAAAATTCCACCATCTTTTTTCACAAGCTATTTGATACAAATACTGAAGGTCCTGATTCAAAACTATAAAGCTGATATGCTTAAATTATTGATATGATATGAGTGAAAGTTAAACTGGGAGAATGTGACTCTTGAAAGTGACGTGACGCGCTCCGCTAGAGAGAAGACGTATCACTCTGTTGGAGTTGTTGGAACTACAGAAACACTTGCGGTTGTACGGCAGTGTTACAGAGTGGAGCTTCTTTTACCTCAAACAATCTTTGGCAGAGTACAGAGTCGGGGTTTAGCGAGTCACTGTATTTTGCCAACGCAGGTGTCAGACCAGAGTCACTCACCTGTGCGACCAAATAATTTTTCTCATTCACAGATTCTACTTTTCACTTGCACATGGAGCGAAATGCTCTCAGTGTAGAGCTGGTAAAGGAGTGCAGCGCTGCAACACTAGCAGGCTGAGGCGGACTAAACACAGTAGAGTTTAGTAAAGAAAGGATCGGATTTGATCGACTTTATTTTAGCCGATACCGACCCATTTGAATGTGTGATCATTTGGATCGGCTTGGGACATCTGTACGTTTATACGTCTTCATATTATTACATTATCACTACTTAAAGAATGCAAACTGCAGATAGATAAGATGCTATTCTTAATTTACACACACACACACACACAATAACAAAACTTCACAGACACACCAACTATGACAAAATACATAATAAGTTTTGTTATCAAAATGGATGTACACATCTTAGTGCCTTATGGAGGTAGGAGTGTATAGACACACACACACCCCATCTTGGCACTAGACACACAGTATTGAGCCGTCACCATCAGAGTAATGGCAGAAATGCCATTTTCAGGCCGATCCAATCTGATCCTACTGATAGCACAGGCCATCACACACACATCCACACACTTACAGAGCAAACAGGAAAACCTTGATGATGTCAACTGACAAACACTTAACTGATGACGACCCAACCAATCACACACTCAATGCACAGGTCACAAGTACATACGGTAGGCAGGAAGAAATACACAAATCTCCGAAATGAAGTTTTGACAAGACTTTCAGAAAATAAGGGACACAAAAAAGATAAGTAAGACATAAGTAATTCAAAGCTGCTCTGAAAAGCAGATGGGGCAAAGTTATGAGAGCATACTGATACAAAAAGGGTTGAGGCTGTTGAGTCGTGATATTTTTAAGGGTTGTGGCAGCCGAAAATTAATTCACTGCTGAAGTCAATTCTGGATGAGACTACGGTGAAAAATAACGGTTTTGAATCCTGCCTGCGTGATTTAAGCCTCTGTGACAAAAACAACAGAAGTTAAGAGGCACACTAACACAAACTACACCTTGCACGCACACGCACAAACTCGCCTTACACAGCTCCACCTAAGCACAAACACACACAACACCTACGCACTCTAAAAACTCCACCTTGCAACCCCCTCCCCCCAAACATACACAACCACATATGACCCAAGGGAGAGTGAAGCTGCATTTCTCTGTCACTGTTCTCCCTCCCTGTGGTTTCCTGTTAATCAGGCTTCTCCATATTGAGGCAGGGGTTTTAGGGCTGGCCTATTGAAGCCGCCCATTTATCCATTAACAAAACAAGCAGCGCCCGCTAATGAGCTACATCTCTCCATTTCCATGTCAATTGTTTGTTTGTAGCCATTGTTAGGTTGGGACAATGGGGCTGTATTGTAAATGACAGCAACCCTAATGCACTCTGTGTGTGTGTGTGTGTGTGTGTGTGTGTGTGTGTGTGTGTGAGAGAGAGAGAGAGAGAGCCCAAGGGGATGCCCACGGGGAGAAGGGAACACACCTTAGAGAGAGACTGATAAAGACAAAGAGAGAGACAGTGGCAGAGGGAAAGACAGACAGAGAGAGAGAGAGACAGACAGGTAAAGCGTGCGGAGGGGAGAAATGGGTGTTGATAATGCTTGTAGAAAAGTATTGAGTGTCAAGCATAACAACACTTCCTTCCCAGCTCTCATTCAGCACAGTTCCAGGCAACAAAGCAGGAAATTATATCTAATTTGAAAGAAAATGGGAGTTGGTATCCTTAAACCTGGAAACTTTATTTGTGTAGCACTTTTCAAAAACCAAGTGCTACAACGTGCTTTACAAGACTAAACAAAATACACCAGTAAAAACAACAAAATCTTGCCTATTTCTGTCAGTTGAACAAGAGTTCACAAACATGACTGACACTCATAGGTAAGGACAAGCATCACAAGCATCACAACTAGATTACCTGTAGCATGCTTGACAACGACAGATAGTTGAGAAAGTTGAGAGCTCCAAGGCTCAATTTTAGGTGGCTCTCACAACAAATAAATTGATTGCAATCTTAGATTAATTTCACTGTAGGACATTCTGCGACATCCATAACTTTCAATGAACAGGCTAAAATACGAGACCAGGATTACAAGGTTTTAACCAATAATATAGCTAATTATTATCAGTGGAACAGTGGAAATTCAATTTGTGTTTACATTTATGTGACCTGAGAACATGAAGGAATAAATAAATGGAAAATAATAGAGGACCTAAGATTGACCCCTGTGAACACCACAAGACAGACACTCCTTTATAATACTGTTATTATTAATGAAAGAAATCAAGGGGATAAAAACGGTATTTTCTAAAATCTTACATATAAATGGAAGCTTAGAAATAGGTCAGAAAATGATAGAAACAAGAGGATCAGAGTGGGTTTCTTCAGCAGGGTCTCAACTATAACACTTTTTAAAGTTGAGAGAAATGTGCCAGAGGACAGGAAGCAGTTCACAACAAAAAACATGCTAGAATGGACTGCCTAAAGTATCTCTTTAATAACCTTGTAGGAATGATCTCTGGTACGTAGGTGGAGGATTTGATTTGGGAGATTGTCTTGCAATTGGGGTCAATTGCAAGACAAGATCAAAATGGGTTAGGATGAAGGCCAGTGTTAAACAGAAATAGATGCAGAGGTCTCTTGAGTCAATTTGTCTCTTCTATTGAATTAAAAATAGTTGGCAGAACTCATTTTGAATTTTCTGTTCAGGTTTCTAATAGCTGACCCGGTGGGATATTAATCACAGAGTCAAATGCCTGCAATAGTATTGTTGGATTGCTGCAATTTGTCATGACATAAAAAAATATTCTGTCAATCCTTTTTACTTGCTGTGTTGTTTTCTTCCAATATTTCTTTCTTTCCATCCTCACTTCCTTCTTTCTTACTGTGTTTTCTATGCAGGCGTCTCCCTACTTTTATAAACGTAATATGATAACCAGTGATGTCACTAATGGCCTTCTGGCTATGGACTGGTTCTGATATCCAATCTGGCCTTTACAGATATGGATACAGCTACCAATTTAAGTGTGCCTGTGTGTGTATGTGTTGTGTGTGCATATATATACACTGTATACACACAAATGGTTTGGGCCCCAACACACTCCAAAACATCCCACTGCATTATTGTTGTCGGCCATTTTGGGGACAGGAAATGGGAAATTGACTTTGCCTATCCAGAGGCTAGGATTAACGCTATAGAAAAATGCATCTGACTAGCGCCTAGCTCGGCCAGCTACAGAGCCACCGATTAGAAAATATGTGAATGTGTTTGGAAGGAGAGGAGAGCAGAGGCTTTTTGTTGTGTAAAGGACAATGTGTGACATGATCTAGGATCAAATCTTTCTGTGTATAGTATGCTTGTGTGCATGTAAACTGAATATGTGTCCTTTGTACATGTATCACTAAGGAATCACAGATTCAACTACAGGAACTGAAGGGACAACTTGAGGTGGAACAAATGTTTTGGTTTTCATTATCAAACAAAAACACATCCAAGATTCAAGTGTACAAGAAGAGCTTCTTATACACTTTGCAAGTGCACAAGAAGCTCAGACAGCTATGTAAAAAAGCACCTATGAAAGGAGAGACAGCACCCACAGGGGCATTACTTACATACATCATTTTGGGTACTTTAAAATTCCAGCTCTTTGTCGGACCTATTGAGATTTGACGTCTGTCACCCAACTGTTACCAACACTGACATCCCAATTACAACTAATTGTTCTGTAGGAACACGATATGCCAGAACGTTTTTCATTCATAGGGGAGGACTTGTTGACCAAGTGGTGATGAAATGCCACCTAGTGGGCATTACGCTTAAGCAAAGTGATAATCATGCGCACTACTACCAACTTGGAAAGCGGCAATGGATATCATGCGTAACAGGGAAAAGATACACACATACACAGCCATTTTATTTTTCAACACAGGACACTAACAACCAGTGGAAGTAAAAGCCATGGGGACGCAACTTTGGAAAAAAAGCAGAACGTACAAACCCAACCAGCCACGTCGTTACTTGATCAAAGCCAGGATGAAAAAAGAAGTAGAAAAAATGGAGGAGAGAAAGCGTGTCAGCTGGTGGTCAGTGGGTAGCACAACTTCAAGAATGGAGACTCAGGAGGAGAAGAGACTTTTCTTTTTTAAATGGCGACAGCAAGAACAATCGTGTACTGTGTCTTCCATTGACTGCTGGGAACCTCCAGGGGAAGAGAGGCTAAACGGTTGAGTGCAAGGCTGAGACAGAGGGCTCCTCTGTGGGCTTGGCGTTGGGGTGAGGACCCCTCTCCGCTCTGGAAGCTCTTTTTGAGCAGGGGGAGCAGGTTGTCGCCTTGGTTGCTCTTTTCTGGGCAAGGAGAAAGAGGGAGGGAGGACACGCACCACTGGTCATGTACAGAGACCTGGCGTGGGCACAGAGTGATGCCACACAAACACACATACACATACACACAGGGATGCACACAATCACTATCTAAAAGGGTTTGCCAACCTCCCAGATAGCCAGCCAGTCTGGCAGCCAGTCATGCAGTTCCAGACATTTGTCATGACAGGCTAATTCACAGTCAAGAGGTGCTTTAGGTCTCTATCTTGTCCAGGCACACACACACAGACACACACACAAAACCAATCACATAGTGTGTGTAATCACACACTCGAAAACATTGTTTCAAATGCCTGAATGATGATCCAGACACGATGCAGATGCAGGTAGAACTCAGTCAGTGGTTAAACTGCTGTTACTCCATTCAAAGCCACCCTACCACCACAACAAACACACAGTAAACAGCTACACTACCTGCTTTGTTATTTGTTGTTTTTAACTGTGCTCTATATGACTTGACTATACTCTTAATATTCCCAATGATCTAATACAAGAACATACCTACATAAACATATAAGAAAGAATTAATGTCTAAAGATCCCAAACTAGCTTCCTGGTTGCCATAGCAGTGAGCACAGAGCACTTATCTCTATATTTAGCCATTTTGACCAATTAAACAGTTTCTTTTGCTATAGGACTTCATATGGCTCATGTAGCTGTTGTAGCTGACCACATTTCCATTACACTGCACTGTGCTGATTATCAGCTGTTCAGGTGATGAGGTGGGTATAACGTGAGAGTCACAGTAGTGAAATAGCAATTCTTAGCACTTAGGCCTCATAATTCTTGCTATTTATATTCTAAATAAGCCGACGGTTGAGATGAACATCAACAACATTAATTAGGAAAGATTATCTTTGGAAGATTATTGTTATAGTAATCATTGTAAAGGATTGACGGTGAGGTGGGGGAGATGAACAAACAGCAACATATTCGTTGTGGCAGGAAGCAATGGGGTTTTTGGGAAATGTGGTCTTCAGTGTGAAAACCACTACATTGGTTCAAGTATTTGTGTACTGTAATTATACCACAAGGTATCGCAATTAATTAAATAACAATATAAGAATATTTAAAACATATCACATGTACCAACCAAATTTAGAAATCTATTACTTTCAAAACCTCTTATTGCTCAAATTTTGGAAAAGAGAGGGAGCAAGAGAGAGCGAGAGAGAGAGAGAAGGGGGCTTATCGGCTGGCTCCAGACGGAGTGCGCGGATCAATGAGCATGCGAGGCCCACAGCGATCAATGCATTTGATAAAGAATTAAAGAAGAGCCACTGTACATGGCTATCAAAGAACCAGGACACGGCCTAATTATGATTCGACGGGTGCGTGCCCATGATAGGGGTCTGTGTGTGTGTGTGTGTTATATGTACATAAATATAAATCTGTGAGATGTCAGCGTGGAAGTGGTGTGGAAGTGCGGGCTGTGTACCTGTGTGTCAGTGTATACATGTACGTATGTGTGTGTGTGTGTGTGTGTGTGTCAGTGTATCTGAATGGTCAGACCGTGTGTGCGTGTGTTTTCAGGCAGAGGTGTCATGTTGCTGTGGTTTGTGGTTGCAAAACCAATTTTTAGTTTATACACTATATGTGTACATTTTTATGACTGTGTGCCTGTATACGTTTGTGATGTGCATGTGTTAAATGACTGGGATTAGTCTAAATTTTAAAAAGGGGATCAGTTATATAGTCACAAATGATTAGTTGCTTTTCATTAAGTTGTTTTATTGTATTTTTATTGTATTATTGTTTGTGTTTTGTAACGCCTTGTATATGTTTTCCTGTTTAGTATCCTGTGCATATTTGAATAAACTAGCCAAGGCTATAAATGTGCTATTTATAGCCAGGCATTGGTCCATGCTATGTACTTAATAAAAATAAACATGCTGCTGCTGCACATGTAAAAGGCACAGTGCAGAACACTTCAAAAAGTGTGTATTTTACAGAGAATATTGTTTGTATTATTTGTAAGAATAAAACAAATATTGATGTGCGTCACAAATTCCCAGAACAAAGGTGTGTGTGTGTGTGTGTATGTGTGTGTGTGCAATATCAAGCTGACATTTTTGAGCAAATAAATGTGTGTGTGTTTGACTTCTGAGGTTCTGTTTAACTGTGGTTTCACATTTGAATTAACAGTTGTCCTCAGTACTGTGTGTGTGTGTGTATGTGTGTATGCATGTGTGTATGCTTAACAAGGGCACTTGTACAGTAGGACAGGTAGAACAGGTACAGTGGAGCATGGAGACAACTCAACACAAACCAGTCACTCTGACAGGTGAGTAAGATGGGAAGGTTTTGCCCTTTAAATAGACAGGATAATTACTGGTGAGAGAGAGAGAAGGAGAGAGGGAGAGAGAAAAGGAGAGTGGTAGAAAGAAAGAGACGGAGAACATGAGCTGAACTCTTTGACGGTGGGTGACAGAAAAACACAGGTAACCTGTAACTGCACAAGATCCTTTACAACCAGAAGGGGCACTCCAAAATTAGTTCGACCCCTTTTGAAAAAGCAGACTCTGACACTGTTGCAATATGGCCTACTGTCAGTTAGATCAGAATAATCCAGAGAACTGTTGTTACTTTTGAAGAGAAATCTGTCTGTTTTGAAAGTAACTGATACATTTAGAGTAAGTTTTTTACTAAGATTCATATGAAACATTTCCAAAAGTTTGGGCATTAATGTCATTTTGAATTTGTTCATGTATTTGCAGAATATAATTTAACCTTTCATTGAAGATAAAACTAATTCCCCTACTTATGTCCGCAGGAAGTTATCAAGGAACCTTCTCAGGAAATCAGGAACTTCACCTTCATCTCAGCCACAGGAACTTAGTACCAGTTTCGGTTCCTGCCCCCCATTTTCCAATGGCCCAGAACTATCAGTTTGCAGCACTCAACAGCATTTATTAGTCAAACACAAACCTCAAGACCGCTACAATGTGTGAATAGCGTCCATTCAGACTGCATGCAAGTCTGAATGGATGCAGGGACATTTAGTTTCTGTGTTCACCGAGTGACATTTTGGGACCATTTAGTGGAAAAGGCGCACCAGTAAAATCAGAGATATGTAAACTCACACATTCGCAAAACCACCCAAAGAGGAAAAATATCATGGCTATCAAATGCAAAATACATTTGCACATGCATGGTGGGCCTTTTCCACTAAATGGTCCCAAAACTTCACTCAGTGAACACAAAAACTACATGTCCCGGTTGTGCGTTCCCACTGAATCTGAAGAACTCTGAAAATTCAGGAACTCAACTACAAAACTGTAATTTAAACATCAATATCATTTAAAGAATTTTCAATCCCTCAAGTCCTGTTGACACTTGCGACTTGTTAATGTGGTTTTGTGAACACATTTAAAAATCAACTCAATGCTAAACTCTATGTCACAAAAGGCACACACATGGATAGAGTAATTTAAACTTTCAATTCAAGCTAAAAGAAATTCTTTAGGCTCTTAATAAAGTGGTGGGATTAATGTAATTTCACATGCGAAGAACAATATATTATATTATAAATATTCTCTCGTCTGAGGACTTCATCCTTCATATTTTATCCGTACAAAGCGGCTTTAAGAAGAAGAGAGGAAGACCAGGGATACAGGGTGGACGTGAAAAACATGGCACTTCCACTTGGTCAAACGTGAACACGAGGCATGTGATAACTTGACAAAGAGAGAGGAGAGAAAGAAAGAGAGGTATATGTGTTCAGAAGAGGTATGTAAGTGTGTGTGTGTGTTTATCACAGCTTTTCTCTCTGATGGCTTGATCAGCTCTTGTGATGCAATTGAGAGAGCTGTCTTTCTCTTGCTCGTTAACACACACACACAATTTAAAGACTGCCTTTGATCTCCACTCCAGCCAATTCAGCCACGACACATACCCTCACACTCCAACACAAGCACAAGCACACACACACACAGTCCAAAGAAACTGCCCACCAAACTATTTAGTTTCATTAGGGGCAGATTCTTCAAAAAGAAGAGAAAGAGCAAGAGAAGGGGGGGGGGGGGGTTTGAAGGAAGAAGAAGAAGAGAGGAGAAAAAAAAGGGAGAGCTGGGAGAAGAAAGGGACGGCAGCCACATTAAAATGAGACCTGCAGAAAAACTATTACTGAAGGGAGAAAGTTGAAACGGAGAGAGGACAGGAGGAGGAGGAGGAGGTGGTGGGGGAGTAAAGGACAAAGTGTGGACAATAAAGGAGAGCGAGCAAGGCCATATTTGCATTTTCAAAATAGACATTTTTTCTATATTCGCTGAAAAGACAGCCCTTCACTGGTGGCCTTTTCAATAGTCGAACCTAAGAGTAAAATTGTGGCTTAAAGCTTTTTTTTTCCTAAATACACAAATATTTGTATAAGTATTTGTATTCTGGAGATGTAAGATTATCAAATGATTACAGGGTAATGTTAGATTAGATGCATTTATTGTAAGTCTATGAATAGGGGAGGAAGTATACTCGCAGTGTTCTGGTATTTGTTGCAGACAAAACACCTTCTCAGTTGCAATTTCAGCTAATAATGTGAGCTATTATGAAACTCAAATTTAGTTATAATAATGAGAACATGCCACTGTTAGTAAGTATGCCCAACTCTCAACACTGACATGAACTCTTGTGTCTTTGTTGTGATAAACTGGTTGCCTAAATGTGCCAGGCATCGCACCTTTCAAAACTTCACAAAGTTCACCTTTCCACTTGTCCAGTGTTTGGCAATTAGGGCCAACAGACAGGCAAAAAGTAGCCAAATGTGCCTGTGACAAGCAAACATATTTTTTATAATCACTTGGATGTAATACAGTACAATCAGAATAAGTCAGACGTAATGCGTTTCTCATTTTTTGGAACATTTAGGAATGCCAAGGTTCAGCCAGAGGGCTTTGTTTTGTCCACCAGTGACACGAATAAAAGAAAGAAAAAAGGGGAGAATAAAGGAGAAAATGAGGACATGAATGCAGTCAAGTCTGGATCAGAGGGCAGACAGCAGATGGGAGTAGATGACAACACCCACAGGTCACAACAGCGGAGAGCCAGGAGTCCCCTCCAGTCCTGAGAGGAGGAGAGGGAGCGGCGGAGGAGAAGGGAGAGGAGGAGGAGGAGGAGGTGGTGGTGGTTGGGGTGCTGGTCGGCAAAAATCAAACGGGACCCAATTATAGGAATCACAACGAGTCAGTGAGCAGGGGAACTCTCTTACCTGGAAAACACCAAGGCATTTGCGTGCACACTCGAATGCATACCACACACACACACTCTCTCCCTCACACATACGCTCAAAAGAATGCAAAAGTGCACAGGTGCTATATAATTGCACACACGGTACACACATATTTTTGCTTTTACAGTTTTACAAAGACACACACACACACACACAAGGTGGCATATGCTTGTGTGACCACATGCACACATACACTTCTCCCAAACCTAGTGTGGATCCTGATAATTAGCCTGGCCAGGCCGGTGTGAAATTACTGTTCTCATCTGCTAATGGATGAGAAGACCTGAAGCGAATAGACACACACGCACGCGTACACACACACACACACTTCTCCATTTAAATAATAACAGAGGGGAAAAACTAAAAGAGCAAAAGAAAGACAAATAAAAATTGGGAAGTCTGCAATAAGACTAAAATGAGAAGCCCTTGCCCTAGATATGTTTAGGAAAGCAACTCATTAATTACCCATCTGGCTGCTGTGTTGGTAGGGGGTGGTGACATTACAACATTACAAGACATCTGCACTGTGACTACTGATATGTTGTGAAGGCCACCTATGAGGAGGAGGAGGAAGAGGAGGAGGAGGAGGAGGTGGTGGTGACCTAAAAACTATTAGTACTGCTTGTCCATCAGAGACCACAGAGAGTAGGACAGACAGCAAGACAAGATGGAGAGAACAGGAAGACGAGATGTGGCAGAGAAACACAAAGGACAGGCAGAAAGAAAGACAGTGAGTGAAAAAGAGAAAAGACAATGGGGGGAAAAATAGACGGCCACAAAAAAGAGTGAGAGTGAGAGAGAGAAAGTGACTGAGAAGACAGGGAGGGAGAGAAAGAGAGAAAACTGAACCTGTGACCTTAGATGAAAGAACCAGTCACTGTGGGCTACAATTAGGGATGGCAGGAGGGAGAGCATAGGTCAAGAGAACAGGGCTACACACACACTCTCCAAACTAGTATCTAGAACATATTGTTCTGCATCGAGCTACATCCATGTTGATGGCAGTCACTGTAGCTGTGGATGTGTAACAAATGTACTCATTCACGTTTACATTTTTACTCTCCTCGTACAGACCTAGAATTGATGTCAACATAGTGTGGTGCTACTAATGTAGCCATACATCATTTTTTTAATGTTTGGTGGGCATCAAATTTAGCGTGAGCATTTAGAGTGAGCTGCAATGGCTGCAACAGTAGAAGAAAAAAAAACTCACTTCTCAGAACACTAATATTACAAAACAAAGACTATAGAAACAACAACCTGATGTTACTCCTGTAAATATAAAGATGATGTAAGAAAAAATAACAGAATTATTATCCTCTATAATCTGTTGCACCTTCCTTTGATAGTTTTTCTAAAAAGTTGAAACACAACTGCAAAGTGCATTATTTCCTTGGAGGTACAGCATACCGTGGATGAATGAACAGAACATTTACATTATGAAAGGTGTGAGGGAGCTGTTACTGATGAGAACTAGCACAGTGTCTTATTTTTAGCGACTGGGGGAAATGAAGAGGATGAAAATAATCATTTGCAGAAGGACCAGATGTTGTTCCTCTGGACAGACTGTTCACTTGCTGTTATTCAGGAGAGTTTTGGAAAAAAAGTTTTGTATTTAAGTTCTGATTCACCTTTTCATGTGGTCAGAGAAGATGTGTGTGATCATACCTGATCCAAGAAATGACTTTGGTAATACAGGCCGAACCTAACTCGTCTCAATTAGAAAAGATGCTCTCATACTGTTTGGAGAATCAAACAGTTATTTTGATTATTAAATAATCTTTCAATAGGTTTTTGACTTTGACAATTGATTAATTACTTACAGAGCACTACAGAGAATTGTACTGTCGAATAAGAATCATGACTTCTACAGTTTTGAGTAAGACATGATTTTAGTTAACAGATATAAGTATCTCAAACTAACTGATTTGCCATTCGTGCTTTGAATGCTATCCCCAAAACAGCTAATGTAGCCCCCCTCCTCTCCCTCTGCCCAAATCATTCTGCTGCCCCCACATTAGCCACTTCCCTGGAAGAATGAAGCCCGCTTTAATTGAATTAAATTATACCTTATGCATGCTAAACCGCAAAGCACCTACTTAGACAGATGGAGAGTTAAATGGGAAAGGCTTGGACCTCTCCAGCTGATAACACACACACACACACACACACACACACACACGCTAATCAAGACAAGACATCAAGTAATCTAATCTGAATCACTAACAATTATCAGCACATTGGCCTCAAGGCCAGTCGTATTTCTTTGATCAATGTTTTCTATTAAAAAAAGTGTAAACAATTCAATATCTCCCTCTCGCCCCTCCTCCTTCCCCTCCTTCCCTCATGCATGGGAGCAGTGAATGTGCTTGTGTGAGTGTGTGTGTGTGAGGGGGGTTATTAACCAATTGTCCTTGGAAATGAGTAAGGAAATCAGGAGGAGGAGAGGGAGAGAGGGAGAGAGAGAGAGCGAAAGGTTGGGTCTGGCTACTTTAAGGACCTAATCTAAGTGAAGTCAGCCATCTTGCCTCACAACAAGGGACAGAAGAGGACCTTTTTTTTTTGTCGCTAAGGAAATATATCGACACTGCAACAGCTTTGAAAAACTCTTTTAATTTGCTTTCTTCCTCTGAAGACTTTCAACGCCACCAGTCCTTGGAAGTTCCTAATTTATTTTCTCAGATTATGCCGAAATGGTTATTCCTGTGGCCCGCACACAGACATGAACACACACATTCGCATGGCTTCACACAGACAAACACTGACAACACACTTGTATACACACGCACACGCACACACACACAAACACAGCATCTAATTCAAGGGCATATATCTCTTTAAGGATTCAGGCAGCAAATGCAGGGGCATGCGGCTGCTGCCTTTTAGATATTTCATTACCAAAGGGTATTTATTTCATTTTACCCTCAAATCCGTTGTCACAATTCTCACAAGACCATATTTTTTTCTTACCCCCCTTTACTTCTCTGAAACATTTGGAAACGTCACTGATGATACGACCACAGTGCTTTCCCGGAGTAACTCCTGGTCCATCAGCTTGCCCCCCCCCCCCAGTATATTATGTTCAGTGGAGCGTGCTCGGTTCAGAGCTGGCAATTTCCCTCACGTCTTCTCTAGTCTAGTTTGCTTCGGTACAGCAATTCTCACCCCCCTTTACCATGAATGTACTTTTGCTGACAAGTGTTTGTGTACAACATTTACTCAGTGTTCGGAGGAAATTGAGGGGGCAGCAAATTTGGTCGGGATGTCATAAAAATTGTGCAGAGTCAAGATGACCCAGGGGAGAGACAGAGAGAGAGAGAGACTGAGAGAGAGAGAGAGAGACAGAGAGAAATGTTTAAAGAGTGAACAGGGAGCGAGGGAGTCCATCCACATTTCGGTTTTTCTTACTGACACGTTCAGGTTGTGACGTTCAGCAGTCCATAAGAGAGTCTGAGCAGAAGTTAATAAGGAAAAGTCTTCCCTCCTTCTCAAAGCCTTTTTTAATAAAGTGTTCGACAAAGTGGACTGCCAGAGGATGAGACAGTTTGGACAGGCTTTTCCAGCATGTTGCAAGTGTAGTGAGCGACGAATAGAGAACTGTGGAAGTGACATGAGGGTGTTGAAGAGGCTGCTGGTCACTCTATTAGCTGTTCCGGCACGCTGAGGTGATGCTGAACAACACTCCAGTGCACGGAGCAAAGAGGCAGGGACAGACAGCTCCAACTCAGGACAGCCTTTACTCACGACACACAGAAGAGGTCAGACAGACCTGCCCCCTCCTCAGAAACCTGAAGACCCAGGCTGACCAGAACTGAGCCTCAGGTAGAGACTTAAGTCTTCCTCAGCTGCGATTGTCTGATTCTATTTCCATGCCACGTCTTAAAATGACCACAGAACTGACCTCTCTGACAGTATCAGAGGGAGCAATGTCAACAGTTTCAGTCCACACACAGACACACACTACTTTGACTTACATCGCAGACGTTTGTGGCCCTGTTTGGTGCAGTGGCGGCCGAGTTAGGAACGTTCTTGTTGCCGGCCTTCATTGCAGCATCTCTGCGGGCCTGCTCCAGGAGGAGTCTGGCTCTCTCTTTCAGCTCCTCCTGACGAGACAGCACCCTCTGTGTGCAACAGCAGAGAGTGAGTGTGATAATATATATAACATAAAACAATGCTAATGACTACAACAAGGACTGGGCACAGTTCATTTCCAATAAAACAGTGTCATAAATAAGGTGTTCTTTTTATCACACAGATATCCTGCAGGCACACGTTAGATATAAGAAATAAGTGTTTGTAGACTTTCGGACACTCTTCATTACAAGTGTACGGTGGAAAAGAACGGTTTTTGACTGTACAAATATGAAAATAAGTATATTCTGTTTACATATGTAGTCTCTTACTTTTTTCAAAGTTGTACTCACCTTCTCAGCAGGGGGACTTGATACAGGGGCAGGTGTTGGCTCCTTTGAAAGAGAAAATACAACATTAGCTACAAGTGTGTAGCTGAATACCAAAGTGCCTCTGGATTTGCAGTTAAGAGTTGCAGGTTCTAAATTAAGCATTTTGTCAACACAATGCAACATATAATATTATTTGCACCGATAATGGTTTCTCTAAAATACGATTCTTAACAAATTAATTAACTGACCTTGTGTAATTTAGTCAAATATGATGCCTAAATAAGTGATATGCCACGGAAATGAACACAGACATTTTTACCTAGAGCAGCAAGGTTTCATACAAACAGCTTTCACATTTCTTCCTTGTACAGTAAGCAGGTTTAGGACAAGCAGACCCAAATTTAGGAGCAGGGTATATCCCCTATGATAAACAGGGTCTGTACTTTGGCATTATGGGGCCAAACTACAAGCCGGTCTCATAGCCCTGTCTGGGTCCAGTGGTGTGGAGAGCATGACGGCTTTGACAAGAAAGCAAAACACACACCTAGCTTAGAATTTTATCTGCAAGGTAATCCTGGCTGTATTATAAGGGGGTGCAAACAGGGCCTTTGCATTTGGCTTTGACAGAGGAACATTACAACCAAGCTGTTTATAACACTGAAACATGTTTATCCTTTCAACAAGTCAAATCTGGCTGTGGGTGCAGGCGAGGATGCATCCCGCTAACTAGATAACAGCAGATCAAAATGGGGTGTCATAGCTGTCATAACCCCCCTGCTGCCCCCCGCCTGCCCTGTGACCTTTCGACTTGTAAACAGGAAGCGGTAATCTGGGGTTAACCAACGCAGGCAGCAATGTATTCAATGTGTGTTTGTGTGTGTGACTGTGTGCGCACACGCATGCAGGTGCGTGCCAGTGCGTGTGAGACGAGATGAGGTGTGCTCTGCGCAAAGCGTCGCCACGCCTGAGCAGTCACGGCGCCAACTGCCATCAACTGAAGGGATGAGAAATATAATGAAAAATATAATGAAATGTCAAAGCTGGGGGTTCTGCTGGGTGCCTTCTATAGTCGCCACATGTTAAGGGCCCGGCCTCGACGCGTCTGGCTCTCGGCAACGAGACAGGCGACGACAACATCTAATGCAGAACGGGAGCATTTCAGTACGGTCATCTCTGCAATGGCATCAATGAGGTCGGGATTTGAAGCTTAGCGAGTGCCAGGAGGGAATGAATGTTCACCGCATCCTCTGTCTTATGACTGATGTAGCTGTGAAAGTTTCAATCAAAGCCAGGGTGTAAGGATAAAAACCTGAACAATCCATTTAGGGGCCAGGCAGGTACCTGCAGGTAAACGCTGTCAGAATCTTAATACCTGACTTAAGTAGCAAGATGTGAATTAGTCTACATCGTGCAGACTGATCCAGAGGTTGTTTAAGGTATAGGATTTATAATTAGCTGTGAGATAGTTTAATGTATCTCTTACTGACACTTAAAAGGACATGTTTAACTACTATATATTCAAAACACTGGATGAACACTGAGATGTGCTGCTTTGCTTCTCTTTTCTTAAAACTGAGTGATTAATCAAACATAAGAAAACATATCAATTATTTAGCATGCTAAAAAAGTGATGTCAGCTCTTACAAAATGATAGTACAAAGTGAAAAAAGAAATTCTTTTGAAGAGACAGTAGAGAATCTGAGTTCCTCTTTGACAAAGTCATAGCACTTTGACAGACTTTGTTGTTAATAAAAATATTGTAGCCTGTTATGCACCACTCTGGAACTGGATTCTTCTCGTGTGTATTTACATGTTCAGTGTGCCTTCACCTTTTTCGTCTGGGTGTTTACCTGTTTGGGAGGTGTGTCGGTGTGGTTGACTGGAGGGGAGCTGGTGTCTGATGCGGGCTCAGACTCCGAGGGACGCAGGCTGGCCCTCTTCTTCTTGATGAGGTCTGCATCCCTGTTATAGGAGAAGCCCAGTTTCTGGTGGGGTGGGGAGGAGGAGGGCCCTCTCCTGGTGGGGGACCCTGGTTCTGTACTTCCCTCCCTTCTTTCCTCTCCCAACTCATCCTTCTGCTGTCTTTCCTTCTCCATCTCTCTCTCCACTCTCTGTGGTAACTCGCTAAGGTCTAAAGTTTTGGCCTTCAGCAGATTCCCCCTGTCCTCAGAGCTTGATGGTGTCACGTGGGTTGAGTCTGTTGCTGAGGTGGCTAATGCTGTGTGTGGTGATGGGACAGGAGGGGAGGACTGTAGAGGCCCTGCTGCTGGCAGGCTGACTGCTCCTACTTCAGCCTTCCAACCCGGCTCCATCGCCTCCTCCTCAGTGGCTTTAGTGCCATTTGATTCACCACCAGCAGATGCAACAGGCTCAGAGTTAGCCTGATGGTGCTGCACATCGTTGAGTTCCGCATAGAACTTGTCCTGGTCTATGGAGGCGTTTGTGTCCGTCTCAAAGTCGCCCACCTTGTAGGTGCTGCGATTGCTGTTGGCCTCTATCTGCACCACGTTGAGTTCCTCACCAGAGAAGTGGGCCCGGATCTGGTACAGGTAGGTCATTACTGTTAGCTTGTCAGGAATGGCCAGCAGCACCATGTCTGATGGTTCCAGGAGACGGGAGATACCCAGGCTCGCAAAGCCATCATATGCCTGCCAAAAAAGAAACATAAGTGAAAAAACTTTCAGTTACAGAATCATACAACACCACATAACTGCTGTCATGTTACAAGTATCTACCGACAAAATTGGGGGAAAAAAACAGAGTTTACTGTTTGAAAAAAAATGTTGGATAAAGGAAAGAATATGCCACATTGCAACAAGGATTGAGAGGGATGGAAGGGTGACAATGATACAGGAGAAGTCTGGTCATAGGTCGTAATTGGTGCATGGTGCATTGCATGCATGATCCATGTGTGCATGTGCTCATGTGTGTTTGTGCGTGAGAGACACCTTTGGCATGACTGCTGACAGGTCATGTCAGGGATGGTTGTCCCCGATAAGAGAAGTAGATACCCCAAGACAGAGCGCTTAATCCCAAAGTATGTGCGAGAGAGTGTGTGTGTGTGTTCTTATCGCTCCCCTACATCAACCTGCCCACGCTCTCCGTCACGCGTGTAATTGGTCTGATTAGAGTCTGATGAGAAAATACAGGTTTGATTATCAAGCGACACACGAAACCCAATCCCCCATCACCAGATAGACTGAGACAGAGAGACAGAGAGAGAGAAGGGATGAAAACCATTATCGCAGCCAATGACAGGTAAATAAATAGATTAACAGCACACACACAGACACTACCTCCATTCCTGCGCACACACACATATCCTCCCCATCCATCTCTCCCAGGTATCACAGCTTGTATCTGGCCTGCTTGATAGTGTTGATCTAATTCCAACCTGTTGCAGCGCCCGTTTGTTTCACTGCCTCCGTAGATCTCCCCAGTCTATCAATCTCTCCATCTTTCTCTCCGTCTCCCTCTCTGACTTCCAAACCCTTCTCCATGTTTTTTTAACCTTTATTTACCCCAGGGATCGTTTTGAAGAGCCCGCTTACTCTTTTTCAGCCCTGTCCTGCTTCCACGTAAGTCCTTCTCTTTCTCCACCCCTCCACATTTTCTTACCTTTATCTATCCAGAGAAGGGGTCTATTGTGCATGTATGATCTTTCATTAAGTCCCTGCTTTGCATTCATCCAATACATCTGGGAGCTTTCTTGTAAAACTACTGTCTCAAAGTTGAAGTTGCTCAGGGGGCATCACTTAAAGGATGGGCTGAGCGCTATGCTCAAGGGTACCTCAACTGTAGCTTCTACAAAAGATATTGACTGTGTGCGCTCTGTCTGTAATCACTCCATATTTGCTAACTAGTGCGCCATATTATGTTTCCGTCATTTTATTTGAGTGTCTGAACTCTAAGTGCAGAATTTATGCACTAAATAGAGCCCTATAAGTTCCCACAATGGAACAAAAACAGTAGTGTCCGCCGCACAATGCAATGCTTTGCCTTTGGTCGATGTGAAAATTACAGTTACCTTGGATTCATAGTTTTGCGTTAAGGGGTTACAGCATAGCTATAGTGCCTACACAAATAACTGCCATACCTGACGTGCGCCTCCTCAAAATGTAACTACAGCAGCTAAAGCAGCTTCGGAGATACCACATGGGAACCACAAGAACTGTGATTGGTCAGCATGGGTTGCTTGTGTTTGCTTCTACAAGTTTCTGATACAAGAGTGAAGACGATATCAGTTAGTTGAAGAAAGACTCTTCTGCTTTTCAGTAACCATTTCCACTGCAAACCTTCTGCTCACCATGATGGCCGCTCTTTATCACAGTGAATGAAAGAAAGTAAACATGGCCATTAATCGACAGCAGTCTCCTATTCAGTACTGAGACAAGATGAAATAGAAGGTACTTGGATGAAATTACAGTTATTTAAGTACCTGTGAAGGCCAGCGTCGCTCTATATTCAAAAGTTCACAGTTAGTGTGGACAATATACTTTAAGCACAATCCAGTCTGATCAAGTACGGTACATCCGTCTAATTTTGTGGTGGTGCTATCAGCGGGTGATCCCACGATGAACTATTAATCAAAAGGCTTCTACTGTACGGCGGGATTGACGTTAACCCCTTGTATCAAGTATAAATCAAGCTTATGCAACACTACACCTGTCAGTGATTGTGCAAAATCACGAAAATTTATAAGTGTTGAATCATGTGGAAAGTGAACAAGGGAGTGATTTTGGACACAGATCAGAAAACCTTTTTAACGTAGTAAATCTCATTTCTCCAACTGTATTTGTTTCTATGACAGACAGAGAGAACTGGTGACATGAGAATGACAGGAGATAAATGGAGTATAAGAAGGTGGTTTAACTGAGAGATGTTTCTCAATTTACAATCAATTATGATGTCTTTTGTTAGTAGGAGTCTCTTTCACTCTCACTTCTTTTGTCCCTTTCTATTGATGCAAAGTATGTGTTTGTGCTTGCAGAGACAAGGCAGGAAGAAAGAACTGACGGCAGGGGAAAAGAAAAGAGAACAGAGAGGAGTTTGCCTTTACAGCAAGCCTGTTTAAGTCCCCCCCACCCCTCCTTCCCCTGGCAGAAAGGGAGTGTGAAAGAAAAAAGAAAGAGAGAAAAGAAAGAAAAAGAATATGGGGAATAAGAGGGCCTGATTGGGTTTCTAACAAGTATTCAGGGGAGCAAAGTGTGCTTACATTGTTCCCCTCTCGCCCAGGGTAGGCTGTGAAAGAGAGCGACAACTTTGCTGCTCAATAGGGACAGAATGAAAGAACGAAAGAGAAAAGAGGGAGAATGGGAGAACGTGAGAGCTGTATGAGGAGGAAGGAGGGAGGGAGCCTCTCGAGCTGGGTTTTGTTTCAGGGTCAATGTTGGTCTTGACATGTGCTACAGTCTTTTTGACCTCAGTGTCATGATTTATTCTTTCTATATCTTCTCTTATAGCTTGATGAGCATGGGTCATGTCATACTTAGACAGTGATGACTGCTGAGGGAAGACCTGTTGCTTTTAGGGTGAACTGTTTTCTGTGGTGGTGGCCTACAGTACGTGCCCACTACAGTTAAAGAATAAGGCTGGCGATATTCTATATCTTTGTTACTGTCAACAAATCCCATGAAAACATCAAAAATCAGCAGAGCGCTGGTCTGTCTCAATACCTTCTCACTTCCCTACCCTGTCTGTGGCCCTCAGCCCCATGCCCGTTGGCTCTGATTTAAAATGTAAATCATTAAAAAGAACGACAATGGACCTGTATGGCACAGAGTAACAAGCTATATCAGGCTTTGGCTACACAGACAATACTTGTTAGTAGGATCAATTCATTATAGGTTTTGGTCTTTTTGTGGGATTTGTTGATAATGAGAAAAATATAGAATATCACCAGATTTATGCCTTTAAGCTCCAGTTCTTGTATCTATTTTCATCAGGTAAAACACAAAGGGTAATTAGCCTTTATTTTCCCCCTAATAACAAGAAGATTAAACTTCATTACTTGAAATTTTATGGCATCAAAACACAATAAAAGAGGAGAGCATACATTGTACCACTGGGCAATAATTCAATATTATTTTTTTTAATGGAGTCATGTCATAATTTTGTTACTTCTTCACAAAATGTTGTTATATAAATTAATGATTCCAAGCGAATTATAATAAAGAACTATTATATGGGTTGTTGAAGCTTTGGTTTTACATATATGTTGTTTTGTCTGCTTTAATGTATTAGACTGAAGCACAGCAATCTATTTGTTATATTACTTGTGATTTTGCAAACATGGCCCATATTGTGGTGTATAACATCATCAAAACATATTATAAATGATAATGACTTCAACTATATCAGCCATCCTTAATGCTTGGTTAATAACATTTGAAACAAGCCTGTCAATAGAATTAATCTTCTGTATTTCTCAACACGGACTGATTAGAGCAGCATTTTTGTCAAATACGAATATCATGTATTTTGGAAAATATCTAGTTTTCTCACTTTCCATCAACCAACTGACAAAGCTTTTGGTCTGGACTAAATGTCACCGTCGCCTGCCCCAGGCCGCTGCTCCCTGCTCCCTGCTCCCTGCCCCCCACCCCCCTTCACTCCCTCTCAGTGACTGACAGCTATCTATCATTGTCAATCATCAACACCCCCCCTCTCCTCAGCCCAACCCCTCACGGTTGTGCTCAGGGAGCTTTAGCCTGGTGCTTGGTGCTACGCTATCAGATGGCATGACAAATGACTTCTCCTTGGCCTCATTACACACACACACACACACACACACACACACACACACACACACACACACCAGCACACTGACAAAACAGGCAAGACAGAGGAGCGAGCGGTCCAAACACACAGGCGATCTCAACATGCAAACTCCTCAAACGGACAGATGAACATGTGGACACACACACACGCGATCATCCACAGACCAGCGTACATACACATATCCACTGATAATGGATCATTTCAAAGGCTGTAAATGTTCTAAATATTCACTTCTCTCTTTTTTTTCCTACCCACCCCCAATATTGATTGTCCTTATCTGTCATAATTCAGCACAGTCTGAGCTCATTGCAATCACTCTTCACAGATAGTCTGTGAAAGGAGGAGGGGGCATGTCTATCAACTAGCCATGAAAAGCAGAGATAGTTGTCATTTACACATTTCCATTTCTGCTGTCCATTCAATAAATTCTATACATTCTAATAACTCCTTATGAAGCAACTCTATACAGCATTGTGGATGGGGAAGAAGTCTCTTTTCATCACCCTCCTTCATTCTGCTCTTCACACATTTTGATTTCCTCTTAAAACATTAAATCTCTTTCTTTACTCCTCTTTCTCTAATTTTTCTTTATTGCGCTTTGGGGTCCTTCTTCTGCCACACTATGCTGTCCTAGCCTCTGCCTGGTTTGAGTGGTTTGTCTTTTCTTGCAGGCAATATCACAACCACCATTCTCTTGTTCAACACCTTCAGGGTGCTACATGAAACCACACAACGCATAACTCCACTTTCCTTTCGCCTGAACCCACTGGCTTTCACAATCGCAGTCACCTGCAACACCAAGTGTGATTAATGTACAATTACTGTATGTCCTGTCATGTACTGTCACTGTACACAGAAATTAGTCTAAGAACCATAAAGTGGCACACACTGTCAATGTCTGACTCATAACTGGGAAACGTAACACTCGTCAAGCACAAAATGCTGGTTACATTTGTTTTCGGTTGATAAATGAATGTTAATCAGCCACTTCACTGGTTGCTAATTTTACGAACCGATAATATTTGCTTATCTCAGGTCCTTGTTCTTTACCTGTTCTCAAATGTCGTCCCTGCTTAGCTGTACATACTCTGACTGTGAGCCAATTGGGGAATACAGTCGACATGACACGGGACCCTGATTGGCCAATACAGCGAACATCAGTTTCAGGTGTTAGACCAATAAACAGGACACGTGATGTGACAACATTTTTGATGGTCTCCTTATTTAACATTTCACAAAACATATAATTCCATTCATGAAACACTGAAAAGTGGTAGGGTCAAATTTGATTTGTTTACCAGTTGTGCTGGGTAAAGCAAACAAGAGAAACAAATACATATTTCATACTTTTTGTAATGCATTACACCTATTTAAGAGTGTGTACATGTAGTACAAAGACTCAGACTGTGAGGACCGTTGGTTACCTCGGGAAAAGGAAAAAAATCTGGCCCAGCACAATTCAACTTATCCACATTTAACATGAACTAGACTTACATTTACTAGCCAATACCTTGTTTGGCATATCCCCAGTGTTGCTTATATACGTATGTACCCAGATTCTTGAGGGCTACATCAGCTCTTTGGCAGTTAGCTGATATCTACCTGTGTCACCTCTGCGCACGGCAAAGGAACAGCTCGCTTGGCCGAATGTACATCAGCAGCTGGTGTAGATCTTTACAGAGAAGCTGGTCGCAGCGCGCTGGGTACAGAGCTGCAGCTATTCACCAGGTATCACCTTCTACGGCATATTCCCATATTACTTATATCTACCAATTTCTTCAGGGCTACTTGAGCACCTGGAGGGGGGTGAGGGGCAGTTAGCAGATATGGGATTGGGTCTCTCCCTCTCCCTCCACTGTGGTTATTGTCAACAGGGTAGCATTCATGCCTAACAGGGCCACCAGAGGTTATCGCTGAGCCAGAGTGTGTATGAGAAGAGGAAATCAAGCTGCAGGAACCCGACGCATATCGTTCTGTGTAGCCCTCGGGGGCCAAAGAGGGGACAGGGTGTCTGTGTGTATATACGTGTGTGAGTGTGTAGTAACAGAGTGAAAGGGGAAAGACAGCAGTGTGCATTTGTGTGTACGGAAAAAGTAAATGTGTACGCCAAGAGCCAGAGGGACAGAGGGAAAATGGTGATATGTGCGAGTGTGCACCTCATATTGTGAATGTGCAGATATGATGACATAGGGCAAGGAAGAAAAATAGGTGTGAATGGGTTATTCAGTTGGACTTTAGGAGGGAGTGCATATGTGTGGGTTGTAATTTGTTAGGAGAGGGGAGGAATGAAACCAAAGAGTCAGTAATACTCAAGCCAACATAGATTAGAGTTGGCACACACCAATAAACACATGAATACCCCCTTTCCTGCACAAACAAAACAGTCTAATCAACACAAGACAAATATGCTGTTATTATATACACACCAACATCAACACACACAAAGCAGGGGCAGTTTAGTAAGCTCCCAGCATGCAGCTGAGTTAAGATAACATCTCACCTCTGCCAGGTGACTAAGATATGCTATGGGCACACATGGCCACGTCCACACATCACAGCAGGGGGAACGTTTTAGGGACACTGTCATTATAACATTCTGGCTGTAGTGTGTACATGTGATTGTGAGTACATGCATTTGCCTGCCACCCTCCCCCATCAAACCCTGAAACACACATACACACTATATCCAGGGATTAATGGCAGATCTCTAAATAAGGCCAAATGGAGATGTGGATGGGAGGGAGCTAAGTGGTGTGAAGGGCCCAGCGGTGGCTGCCTCTTACCTTTTTGTTGTTTTCTTTAATATCCTGAGGATTGAGCGACTTGTAGTCTCTGGAAGAACAGTGGGGAGGGTCGGAGAGGAGGCAGGAAGAGAAAAAAAGAGAGAGAAAGAGAGAGAGAATGGGAGACAGAGAGAGATAGCGGAGAAAGAGCTGTGTTTAAATATGCATCACATGTAATGGCATTAGAACTGTAACATGCAATTTCATAGCAGTGCAATCAACAGAACTAATAGAGTGGAAAATATGTAAAAATAACACACCGGAGTGCAAAGGCACACAAGCATAAACACACACATACAGACATGTGTACACAGAGCACGGTTGTGATAAATTATCTTCACGTCTGCTCTCTTGTTGGGGCTGCAGGTTTTCCATATGTTGTACTTTTGAGTGTTAAACACACATTAAATACTAAACACTTAAGGAATCTCACACACAAACAGACTGAAGACTTAAAATGTTCACAAAGAATAATAATCACACACAAGAACACTGAGATGATGGAGTCTGCGTGCGTTAGTAGGTACACAACTGTCATCTTAATCAAATGCACCGACAGGAATGATGGATACGAGGACACAGCACAATGACAGGTGAACTGTGCAAATATGATACCAATTTACTACAAGAGGCATATGAGAAAAGTCTTCATCTAATATGAATACACTACAGACGTTCACCTCACCTTCCATGATCTAAAACTTTTACTTCTTCATACTTCAGTCTGGTTTCCACTCAAATTTGACTTGCTGGTCTTAATTCTAGCCCCAATATTGTGAGAGACACATTCTCTTAGTGTGAGTGTGTGTGTGTGTGTGTGTGTTTCATACATTGTGTCAGGTCTGAAGTGGTGCAGCAGGGCGCAGAAGGCCAGCCCATTCCTCCAGGAGGTGGTGAAGTTGGTGATCTTCACCCCGCGGTAGTTCTTTGTGACCTCGCGGCACCAGGCCAGCAGAGACTGGCTGGCGTTGGGCTTCCCTCCCAGAACCGGGCTCGGGACGGGGCTGGGCTGCAGGCAGAGAGGAGGAAGAGGAGGAGGAGGAGGAGGAGGATTGAAAGGGGAATGATTGGACAAGGACATAGAGAGGGAAGTATCGAGAAGGAGCAAAGAGAAAAAGATTTTGAATTTAATCTTTTCAAATATTACACCTTCACAATTTGAAGCGCATCGATGCAACATGTCAATATCCATTTCATATATCAGGGCTGGTTGTTTTTTTTTGGGTCACACAAGTTCAATCACTGCAAAAACATTAATACTGATGGTTAAAAATGAAAAATGAACATTGGAAAGGCACTTTCTTTCCTGAGGCAATCTAACATAAAAGATAAATGACTTTAATGTTGTTTTTCAACTGGTATCAGAGAACACTACACCTGTTCTCCAAACCTTTGGTACTTTGCACAAAAGATCTGGGTTTGTAGTGATTAATTAATAATTTTTTAACATTGTCCACATTGCCACTGCCCCCTTCCTCCACGTCTGAGCTCCTTTCATTATTTATTTCTCCATAAAATGTTTTACTTAGCAACCTCCACCCATCCAATTAGCTTGGTTTACTGGCATACAATGAGCGCACGCATGCACGTACGCACACACACGCAGACACACACCATAATGAAGGGTCATGCACAAAGCAGTGTATGACCGTGGATAATGTAAACATCTTATTAATTAGCTCCGCCTTTGAAGTCTTATCTGGGTCGAAAGCTTTCACCATTAGGAGCCTTTTCCTCTCCCAGACTCCAAATCCCACAAATCCGTGGTGGCGTGGAGACAGTGGTCTTCCTCTGACGGCCAGCAGAACCAAAGCTATTCTGATTATTCAGCTGGCTATTCACTAATCTGGTTATGGGAGCAGACAGATATGGGCTAATTCTCTCAGATGATTTTGGAGAGAAATGGCAAAAATGTCATTGAGATTTGATTAAATTCATTAGGGGCCAGTGATCAAAAAGACTATGAAATGTGTTCAAAATCCAAGTGCATATTACTATTGTAAGCAAGACAATGTGACATTAACATATGACTAATAAGACAGATTTCCTAAATTACATGACACAGTATGTTTAAGCAGTAGGGTGTTCAAGTTTCATCAAGCTTAATTTGACTTTTAAAGGCTTTAATATCAATACACAAAATAAGATGAAATTTTCAATACTAGTAAATGTGAAAATTTAGGAAAATATGCAGTCTAATTTTGTTAAATTGCTGCTTTACTGAACCACATTAAAGAATTTTTAAGGCTTTCTGTTTACTCTCCAGACGTCAGGCCCAGCAGTTAAGCTGTCATGTCTACTCTGTTTTGATTGTGTACCTTCTTGTACAATATTGGCTCAGATGGCAATAGCAATATGCAAATCTGCACAAATGCATCATCTCGATGCTGCTCTCACAGGCAGGTGATGTTTAATCTCAGTGCACTTTTGCAAGGCAAACCTTTACTTAACCTTTAGTAGTGAAAAGTGAATGAAGAAATGTTAGTTTTACACAACCCGATATTGACCACCATAACGAGTTAACCCAGTTTTTAAACACACACAGTGAAGGTCTGAAGAAAACACAGCTCACTACAATGTGACTGCCTTAGTAACAAGACTTGTGGTGGCCAACCAACCCCCTCTGTTGGTGCCTTTCTGCTACTGCAAGAACAGGAGAGCCACATAACTGATGGGAGCCAAGACAAATTTGTCATTACAAATTTGGGGAAGCAGTATTATTAAGCGCATGTGTGCTGACTTGAGCATGTTTAAGCCTGTTGCAGAATCCATGACGACTTGCAGAAGGATATTCAGGGGCGTAGGAAAGAAAAGAAAAAGGGAGTTTGTTTCATTTGGAAAGTTATGGAAAAGATTGGCTTGATGACGTCGCTCCAAAGAGAGAGATGTGCTCAAGCTTAATGCTGAGACCTAGACGTGTACAACCACACTTCTGAATTCCCATCCTAACCTAATTTTAAGATTGTCTGAACCAAAACTCAACATCGACTTTGTATGCTTTTAAGCCTGTGACAAGATTAAGCCCGTCACCCTTTAGATATTTTGTTGTCCTTGCTGTTGACAGATTTTAAGACACAAAAAAATAAAAAGGAATAAACAAGAGTGGTACTAAAGCAATATTAGTCAGTTAGCTGTAGTCCATAAGCACCTGGATGTCTCATACTCTTCTGTTGTTGTAGTTTAACCTGTGACCGCGAGCCTGGAGATGCCACAAGGGCCAAATCAGATGAAAGAGACTGGAGGCCATCTCTAATAGCAACTCCTAACCTTTATACCAGTGTGTGTGTGTGTGTGTGTGTGTGTGTGTGTGTGAGAGAGTCATGCAGGCCCCTACGGCAGTCTCAGTACAGGGAGACGGTAGCGGGAGCCTGAGGGGCAGACACTTGACATTTCCGGCTTTAAAAGAGGGCCTTAACCTTTCCCCACAGCTTCTCCAGACACGTTTTAGGCGGCCTCGACAATGCCTGCGTGCTACTCAAACAAATGGAAGAGGTGAAAAAAAGAAGAAGAGAAAGAAAGAGATAAAAAGTCAGAAAGTCGATAGCGATTATGACACGGTCGCAATTACTGTACGTGGATGAGAAGAGGTCAGTGTAAACAAGGAATTGTTTTTTGACCCCATCAAATAATTTTAATTACTACATATCACTGACTAATCTAACGTAATGTGTAACATATACATTTCTCTACGTTTTCTGTACACAAGCACATACTCCTCTTGGCCAACTGAACTAAACTTGTTTCTCCAGTAGTCCTCCACATTTTCCACCGTTTTTGTGTGTGACAGTAAAAGAGTGTGTGTGTGTTTCAGTGTGGAGTGGTCTTCCTCCAGGCCTTCCCTTTCTGCTTTTTCAAGTGACGGTTGAAAGTAGCTGTCTAATTTGAGCGCCCTAATTACCTTGGATTAGAGACCAGGTGCGATTAAAGCAATTAGACACACAGCACACTCCAGTGCCACAGACCCTGCACCCTAGCCGGCGGAA
The DNA here is from genome assembly GCA_005408345.1 of Macquaria australasica. Classification (NCBI taxonomy): domain Eukaryota; kingdom Metazoa; phylum Chordata; class Actinopteri; order Centrarchiformes; family Percichthyidae; genus Macquaria; species Macquaria australasica. The sequence continues at coordinate 111,387 of SEMN01000621.1, forward strand.
AACACACACACAGAAAAATACACACCTGTGTAACATTGCCAGTGAAAAGAAAAACATACATTAGCCAGACTTTCAGGCCCAACTCGTACACACCCACCTATCGGCATACAGGTGTCTGAGCCAACAGAAAACAAACACACACACAAATAAACATGCAGCGTAATTTGCACTTGGTTAAAAAAAAAAAACAACCTCTCACACACACGCTACTAAGTTCAATTAATTACATACGGAAGAGAAGTCGAGGATAGTGTTGTTAAGAGTCAACTTCAGGTGCTTTAAAAACCTCTGTTAAACCAAGAGTATGTGTCATTTCAAAAATACATGTGTGTCAATGAGAGCGATTCTTTTCTTCATTCCTGGCAAACCAGTTTTTAGAAGCGACACGGTGTTCATCCAACGACAGCGGTGCATGACTAGCAGTGACCCTTACGTTCATCACAATCCAAACTGATGTAATTTTCTCAATCGGCAGCCCAGACTGTTCCATTACGCCCTTCCCAGATAAAGGTTTACAAAATGCATCTACGCACTCAAGCTTTCATATCCATCAAATATTGAACAAATACCATATCTTCGTCTACAGGAACTGGCTGTATTTCCTTAAGACACAAACACAGGAGGAGTGAAATTTTCATGAGGAGCAGAAATGCACCCTGACTTATCAAACAGTGTGCTGTCTTGCCTAAAGGAAGGTGTGCACATATATGTATTTTGTGTGTGTGTGTGTGTGTGTGTGTGTGTGTGTGTGTGTGTGTGTCTTTTATCTGTCTGTGTGAATGTCACTGGATGTGTGTGTGCAACACTGACACAGCCATGTAGCTAGCTCGGCTCGAGGGGAGGATTAGCGGAGAGCATTGCCTCGGCCCACAAACATTCCATATTAAAAAATGAAAAGGCAACCTTCATTACTATCAGTGGCACATAACCTCCCCTCTTCCTCCTCCTCTGCCACTATTATACACAGCCCTAACAGCCTGGGCGAAAAATACAAGCCACTGACAAGAGATTCCATTATTCCTGATGCCTCAGTGTCAACAACATACATCCGACAGGGCAGAGAAAGAAAAAAAAATGGAAGAAGGGAAAAGGATGTGAGAAAGAAAGAAGGGGGGTTAAGCTCACTACAATGCCTGAATGACAAGATAGGAGGAAACCTGGGAATGGAAGCATCCAGGTTCCTGTTGGTGCTGGTGTCAGAAGGAGGATTTTTGGTGTCAGCAATGTATTTTTTGGGGTGGGGGGTGGGATATGATTCGAGATGTGGAATCATGGGTAAAGCGGATGAACCATGATATGGAAAATTAGAAAATTGTCGATCTTAGGTCTTAAGCAAAAGAACAATTCTGTAGCGAGGTTGGAAACTGCTGCTTCTAGATTTGGGCGATATGCCAATATCTACTGTACAGTTTAAGGGCAGAAGTCATTTAAAATACCTTTTAGAGCAACTTTGCAAACATCCACTGACTTACTGAGTTGAACAGTACTACACCAACAGTAAACCCCTTTTCACCAACATTATACATGGTGGGGATGGGGCAGAGGATATAGGTGAAGTTTAAAACATTCAAAACAAGATGGTTTCACACTACTGGCTAAAATTACCTTGCATCATATGTGGATTACAATAACAACAATTATTATCTTCATGATTTCTTGGACACAAGTTTTAGGCAAGGACTTTGCTGTTTATTTTTATGTGTCTCATATCAAAACTGATTATTTTGAATCTCAAAGTGTATATTGATCATTGCAGGGAATTCTTTTACTGTTTTTCAGATCTAAGACAGCAACTGAACAGTACTCCTTGAGTTGTAAGACTGACACTACTACTGCGCCATCTACTACTGGGTCACCCTGTTAATGAAGACGGACAAATGTAAACAGAGTCACATAGCATCGTACACAATTAAATGACTAAAGAGTGTGGAGGCCATTAAAAACTGGCCTTTCAGTCATAAAAAAGACACAAGTGAAACGCTTTAAGTGGCAGCTTTGTCTCTCCCTCTGGGGCATAACGCTTCAATGGAAACTTAACTGGCCTCGACCCAATGACATAAACCCACGACTCTGTGGAAAGAAAAGAGCTTCCGTGTCTTTCCAATCTCACTTTCATGGCTTCAAAGCAGTGTCAGAGTGTGTCAGATTTGAGGAGGTGTTGAATCTCATACTCTTTAAAACTTGTAATCCGCTCAAGGAGCCTACGGCAAAAAAAAAAGTCCATGCACACACACACACACACACAAACACAGCGAAGCACACATAAACACAGACTCACTTCAAATGACAACAGGGTCTACAGTATAAAGGCACACATACTGTATATGCATACACTCTCAAATTCTAATGTACTCATACTGAACAACAGGCACATACACAGACATACTGAACTGAAAGCATACAGGACAGCCAAAAACTTACAGACATGCTGTATGGATAGACACAGTTTACAAAAGGTAGGCAAACACACAGTAACACTCAGCTCTTATCCAAGACGTACACACACACCCACACCCACACCCACACACACTTGAAAAACATGTTCACGTGTAAGAGGATAAAGGTTAGTACACTTAAGTGGCCTGTCCATCCTGCTACTGAAAGCGCTCATCTGATTGGCTGGGCTCCAACTACCAAAATGCTCAATTATTTAATAGCACCTTCAATCAAAACAAGTAATTTGTTTAATCTGGGCTTTCTATGTCCGACGTCTACACATTAGGAAAAGACAGAGCGAAGAAAAAATAAATAAAAAAAGAATGATCGCCTCGCGTCATCTTACCCATGAAATTATGCTTCGGATTTCAAACGTTGCCTGCATGAGAACAGAGGGGAGGGAGCAAAGTCCAATCAAAAGTTCAATTATGTAAATGGAGATGTGGAGTGGATGGAACAATAGGGAAAGGGGGTGGGAGACAAATGCTGGGGCAGGAGAGGGGAGCGAATGTAGCGTGAAAAATAATACACATTAACATACAAAGGAAATATCGCATTACTGTTGTAATCACACTGAGGAGGGGCTCCTTCCAAAGAGAGCCGTGAGAGAAAGTGTGTGTGCACGAATGTGTGACTGTGCATGTAGACACTGTTTAGTTAAGTCAAGCTTCATTTTATGTGTGTGAACAGAGAATGATAATCCTTTGCACCTGAGAGCTCGCAGGGAGGTTGAATATATGACAGACTGAACCTGCTTACTTTTAAGGGAGCCACTCAAGCCGCTATGCCACCTAGCCAGACAATATTGGACTGATTGTTCCCAATTTTTACACAAATCTTTGTGCCACGGCTTTGTGTAATATCACAAAGTAGGAAAATATGTAAATACATTCATCATGATGGTGATGGGGGGTTGCTAGTGATTCGCTCAGAAGCAGATATGCTTCCCATCTAGCGGTGAACCTGCAGGCCAAGACAGAGGGCCTTTCGGCAGTTGGCTACTGAGATGTAAAATGCAAAAATCAGGAAAAGCGGTTTCTTTTTCCAGGACCATTTTGCTTCCAAGGCCTATTCTGCTCCAAAGGCATAACCATGCAAAGCAGCAAAGAAAAAGAGAAAAAGGAAGAAGAAGCAGAACAGGAGAGGACAGGCAATGCTTTGAAATTGAAATAAAAACCATTCATTGAATAAAGAAAAAAAATACATCATGAAATAACACAGTTTGGAGGAGGCAGCAGACAAACGAGGGACTGTGCCAGCTTGCAGTGTGCCCACCCGCCTGCTTGCTCGCCTAACATGTAACACAGGGGCATAATGTGGTGTAAGCGCAGGCTTTAGCTTGTCATGGAAACGGCAGTAGCATTACCCACACTCACGCCTCTGCAAATTAGCTTTGGCTGGGGGGAAAAAATAAGACACGCAGGGTGGGTAGGTTTGAGATTGAGTGTGTGTATCTGTGTGTGCGGTAAGGGGGTGGGGTGGTGGGGGTCGATGGTATGGAAGCTGGGATCCAGTTAAGACAACATCACTGATGGTACTGATGGTGAGTCTTTTCCCTCCTATGGGTTACACAGATCCAGCAGAGGAGATTACAAACTCCTTCTGGGCCAATCCCTTCTCCTCCTCACCCACTACTCACAGCATTAGGTCTCTACCTGCTTTTGTCACCAGTTCAGAGTGAGAGTTCAAAGCCTGTTTTGTCCTCTTGCCCCTTTCATGTACCCTCGTTTGTATGGCAACACCACCAGTCAGTCTATGTTGTTGTGTCACACTCTACCTAACTTGCATTCATGATATGCAGAAATAACCAAGTTTGTACGCGTTTACTTGGTTGGTTACACGCATCCAAAACAGCGACTGTCAGGTCAACTGTTGTGGTGCTCTTTGGTGTTGTCATGAGGTCCAATTAATACTTCACACTTCAAACACTGGTGAACTTGCTGCCATGTTTGCCGCCCGTGTTGGCAGCTTCGATCCACAGTAAATCTGATGTGACTTGAATGCAGCATATTTGTCAGCGATTGTGTTTAGAGCTAGACCAATAAATCAGCCGATACGGGCTTTGTGCATTTATCGTTATTGGTGTTTACATCAGTAGATAAATTACAAGAGACTGCAAGGCAATAATGCCAAAGATATGTTTGAAGTCCTTTAGAAACACAGTCACTATTACACCAGAGAGCACTGACAAGTTTATGTTAACTGCAAAATGTCCCACTCAGTATGTACTGTGGTCACAATCAGTCCATGTATCATTATCAGATGTTTTAAACCTTCAAACATCAACATCTGTCTCTGCCTAAAAAATCCAGTATCTGTCGGCCACATTACTAATTACATGTAAAGCATGATGCCTTCAAACAACATTTACTGTGCTGGTTATTACTAGACTGACCAGAGTGACAGATGTTAACTAGTGAATCTGCTGCATGTTGTGATGTCACATACTATTGGCCTAGCAGATGAAAAAATCATGAACATGCATCTTTAATATGTACATTTTAAAACCCAGATTTTAAAGAGTCCAGAAAAAGAATCCACCCATATCTTCAATCTTCCCCCACCCTTATCATCTTCCTCAGATAAATAAATAAGCTTTGGGAGAAGGAAGAGAAGGAGGAAGAGAAAGGGCGGGGGTGGCTCTTATAAATCTATAACGTATTAATCTCCTTTAACTGCGATGTTCAACAAACAAATTAGTGGTGCAATGGGTTCAGAGATCAGCTGTGCTGATACCACCGCCATTTATCAATTAATCTAAGCCTGGGCAGGGAAAACTCATTAAGGAGGCCACTTTAGGAATTATGTTCCGCAGGTAGAGCGGCTGACTGTGTTTGTGTGTGTGTGCGCGTACGAAGTGTGTGGGTGTGGGGGGTCTTGACACAGCAGTTGTGCACCCCCCCCCCCACAGACTGCCATTGTCCAGTGCAGTTTGGGCTCCAAAGTGATGAGAGGTGTGATAGCACAGCCAATTAAAATGAACATAATTACAAAGTCACCCCTTTGACTCCTGATCAGAATACACATGCATCAACACACACATACTGATGGAGGAAGGCTGTGGTGGTGGTGGTGGGGTGCTACACACAGGCAGAGAAAAAGAGGGAAGAGTATGACAAGAGCATCCAGGAAGAATGGGAGGAGGTATCGATAAAGAAAGTTAAGAGACAAAGAAGGAAAAGAACATGCAAATAACTGTGAGGCAGTACTTAAAAGTAGGTTCTAACATTTAGCAGATTAGGGTACCCAGGTGCTCACACTGTCATCAACACATCTGATGGGTTGACCACTCTTGATATATTGTGGGTGGTGCTGGAGTTACTGACTCTCATGCACCAACAAATCATTTGGAACCTCATTTGGAAATCATCTAATACAACTCCATTGCTACACCATTTGCCTCAAGCAATTCCTCTTTATTGGCATGTGGTGTTTAGTATGTTAACATGCTAACGTTAGCTCGCAGTTGGCCAAGGCTGACAGGAATTCAGTCAACAGATTTTGAAGTTTTTTGTCATGCACTAAATTGATGGATTTTGACCTGCTGATGGTAGCTTAGCTAAAATTTTAAACACCAAAAAATACTTTGGGCAAAACCGAGTTATGTGTTTTGTTATTAAGGTGAATATAAATGGAGGTTACAGCAGAATAGCCTTCAATTCCCAGTAGTAGCTACTACCTGGGGTCAAATTTGCTGCATTCCAACAAAAGATCCAACCAACATGAAAACCTTTTTGAGAGTGCAAACCTGCTGTATGAATGCATGTTCTGACTGTATTATGATCAAGAAAGAACTGTATGATCAAATCTTGTTGAGGTCATCTGATCTCCTACTAGAGTGCTAAATTAAACGCTGAAGGAATGATCCCACTCAGTGATCTAAGAGTTGAGCACTGAGAATGCCACTTAGTATTTCTTATAGCACATAAGAGCACACACCTGCATACCACAACAGTCCAAAAGAGGGGGTGCCGGAGGGCTTTATACAGAGGCAATTAAAGCCTTATCATTTCCACACTCGCTCTCTTTTCCTCAAACACAGACACACGAGTGCACACGTGTGCACGCTCAAACACACACACAGAATTTGAAAGACAAATCACTCAGACTAATTCATAAGGTACTTCTAAGGTCCTTTTTAAATTATGGAGAACGGTTGGTTTAATTCAATTAAAATGTAGCAGGGGCCACTTAAGGATGACGGGAGTAAGGTATGGCATGACTAAGTGAGCGCGGTTTTCAAGAATGTGGGAGGTCCTAGACATTCTGGGGGTTGAAGGAGTTTTCAAGTGCATGGACTTCTATCTCCTCACCCGAAGTCCCCTTAAACCTCACCCCAAAACCCTGGATCCTTCTGGGTTTAAGCCCACACACACCTGGAGGACTGGGGCAGATTAAGACCAGATTAAGATAAAGTTACCCCTTCTTCGGCCGCTATGTCATTCAAACCCCTGGCCTCTATGACCACTGGATAGAAGGACACACAAGACAAAAAGGTATGGTTCATTCACATATATACACACACACAGGCACACACACACAAAGGACTTTCTGGTCATCCTCATAAGCCCTATTAGTCTGCTATAGAGCCTCTCATAGCAGACATCAATCATGGAGGGATTAGTCAATTCCCTCTCTAAATGAGTGGCGAGGGAAACTTCCCTTCAACTCTAAAGCAGCTCTCTTTCTTTCAGAGATTACACAGCGATTTGTTTTCATTTTGTTCCATCTTCATCATTTTCTGTATGACTTGCTTTTCATTTCTCTCTCTCTTGCTCTGCGTCTCCCTCGTTCTCTCCTGCTTGCAGCTTGTGAGGTAATCCTTGGCAGATAAAACTAAGGAGGACTTACCAAAGGCAGATTACAAGCGGCGCTTTGCGGAAGGCCCTTTTACACCAGTCGGTGCGGGTATTGAGGAGAGTGAGCTCTTCGCAGTGCTTAACTTGTGAACTCGACATGCACCCAACAGAGGAAGAGGTGGAAAAATGATAGCCGCATTACAGTAACTGGATCAAAATATATCCCTCACAACACACACAAGATTTCACATTAGTACACACAACACACATGCTCGTTCTTTCATGGCAACCGTACGGTACATAAAATTGCATACATAAAAGTCCCTGAATACATATTAACATTAGATTTTTATCTATTGACTTAACATGATTAAACATCCCAACGTCTGCCATGTGAGACTTCAGTGTATGAAGTCAGAAATCCTATACTAGTCTCGTAAGGAGATCAGCTCCTCCTTGAGCAGGAACAACCTCTTGAAAAGTCTTTTAACTTTCTATCCTCCCTGGATCCTACAGTCCACAAAACAGGAAAACCTAAAACTGACCCTTACACAACTTGACCCACAACATTTTCTTATCTAAACTTCAACTTTTGAGAAGGGATTCTGACAGTTGAAATTGTTCAGTAGTCAGTATTGTCTTATACCTTTCTACCTAACTTGATGACAGTGATGCCCTGCAGCATGAAACGACAACAGGAAGCCCAATGATTGGACCTAAACTGCACGACAGAAGAAACTGGGTCTCCTCTCTCCCACAAGATCCAATGACAGACCACTCAGAGACTGCAAATAAAGAGTTGGGGAGGGGTCCACACTGGGAAAAGGCAGACATTGAGAGGTACTGATTTAGCCTTGCTTCTCTCAAGGATTATTCTCCTAATATTACACAGCTTATGGAAAGGCCAGTGTGGCCAAGGGGAGCCACTGAGACTTCAATGCCTTGGTCTCAGAAATGGACCGCTATGACTGTTACCCTGCTAATATTGATTCCAGGGTTCTGAAATTTAAGAGAAACAGCTCTCTTCTGATCTTTTACCTTAACCCAACAATATACAGTCGCTATACAAACACTGGAATTAATTAATACATTTGATAATAACTTTTATCTTAAACGTTTTATCCAAAACAATTAACCTTAATCAGGTAAGAAGATGTCGAGTGTTTTCTCAACTCCACTGAACTATGAGGAAACTATGTATAATGAGTACAAAAAATGAATACTACTCATTCCTTAATAAAACATCACCACAAGCAAGAAATACTAACGTTGGTAAAGGCCATAGTGTCTTGAGAAAAGTGCTTGCAAATACAGGAGAGTATAGGACGAATTAATTCTGCATTCTTCCGTTAATGCAAGCAAATGAGACATGCAGTGTTGGTGAGAAATGAGTCCTGCACACATCATTTTCAAATTTGAAATACTTAAAAACATTAGAAAGTATTAGAAAGTCACATGTAAACTATATTTAACCACCTTACTTTCTTTACGTCCTACATCTAAGACTCTTTGATAAAGGTATGTCAAAGTTATCAGAGAAGATAGAATAACTTTGGACCGGATATAATGATAACAAGACGAGAGACCTTGGAACGGGCAAAGATCAGAAGACCAGAGATGACTGTCCTTGTCTCTTGGGCTCCCCTCTGTCCTCCAAAAACATCCCTCAGTCGACACGCCAGCCTCAGTAACACTTCACTGTGCGAACGTGGTCCTCTCCTGCCGCGAACCCCGGTGAAAGCTAATTAAGAAATATCGCAGCCTTCTGCGAACTCAATTAAATAATGTTAATTTATTCTAATTTCAATTTGGAGGTAGTCGGAACTGAAGGAGGGGCTGTGAAAACAAAGTCTGGGAGAGGAAGGAGAGCTCTGGCCTCTGCCTCCCCCTGGCACAGGAGCTCTCACAACCTGCAAAACTCTATTTAATTTGAACCCTTTGATTAACATAAGTAATCACACAAGCCCTTCAACTGAAGGGGAGAAAGAAAACATACCTCTAGTGTTGGTTCACTTTCTCACCTCTGGAAAGAATGACTGTGTGTAAAAAGGAAAGGGAAATAGAGGGAAAAGTGGTACAGACACCATGTTAGATTATGGTTAAGACTATAATTTTTTTACTTTATTACAGTTTGTACTATGAGACACACATGGAATTAGGTGATATTAACAAAGGGCACAGTAAAGTAATAGCCAAAGAAAAACATACAAACCTCATGGAGCAGGACATCAAAATATGTAATAAGTCTTGCAAACCTAAAATATAGTTTGCTATTTTGTAGTAACCGTCATTTTATATAGCAATCAACAGTTGATTGATTTGCATGTATCGTCAGACCCAGTGCCAAGTGCCAGCAACTTAAAGTTGAAGACGTCTTACTCTTTCCAAGATTCTTTGAGTGAGTATTAAGATAATATAGAACTTTTTTGTTCAAACTTTTGCCCACAGACATACGCCAGCTTCCAACTTTTCTTTATATGAAAATAAGGCAAATAATTCATGAAGCGGAAACTTGATGAAAATCCAAAGATCAGAGCATCTAAGTGTAGAGCGGTCTGACTGTGGAATAGAGATGGAGATGAAACAAGAGGAGGAGCAGGGGATCACTGAATTACTGGGAGGGGTGAAATCAGACCCAGGGAAAAGAGATGGACTGAATCAGACCAGACAGAGCTCACAACCCGCCCAACAGGAACTCCCTCTGTTCATTTACATTAATCCCACCGACGTTTCCATCCTTCCGGCTCCTTCACAGATGCTAAACTCAAACTTGATGCCTTTGAGGATCTATATCTCCCAGACAGAAGGACACTGGACAGATACATTGGCATGAGAGACATGAAGCGTCTAATGTGAGACCTAGTGCCACTTTCACCAACCTGAAGACAGATTTCAGACACTAACAGAAATAACTAAAAGTAGCTAATATACTGTACGTATATTCACAGATGGAAGTGGCATTTGTGAATGCTCAGTGGTGACAATAGTTAAAGAAGCCCATCTGTGAGTCAAGGTAAAGACATGCATTACCTTCTCTTTACAACCACCACCAGAGAGTGATCCAGAGAAGGCACTTAACCTTCACTGCTAACTGGTCAACTGTGAAATGCTGCAGTTGTACTGGGGAACCCTGAATCCAGTATTTTGAGTGTGTATAATGGCAACAATAAAAGAAAAAGAGTACTCAGCCTTATTCATTGCAAAAGTCCTCAATAAAGCCAGACACTGCTGTGTGAAACATCTGGATATGAGCTCATGCTGGGACCTAGTACAGTCAGATGGAAGCCAACAAGAGAAGAACACGAAACAGGTACACAAATTTGCTAAGCATTGCTTTCACAGGTCCCCATGAATGGTCTCAAGATGGAAAACCCCCCCAAAAACTGGTAACCCACGTTTCAATAAATGCATTGGCGTTGTTCAGCATTGCCGTCTTACCCTGTACATAAATTGCCAGTGCTGAACATGTGTTCCACTGGCAAAAATCCAGAGCTTTCAGCTCTTGTTAGAGCTTAATGTAAATCCAATCCATATGTGTAATATCTGTGTATAGAGTAAGTGGGTGCACACCATATGTCCTGTAGATGTCCTGATTTTTCACAGGCTGGCATTGAAGTGGGTGGTTTTAATGCAATGACAAGGAGGATAAAACTACATCTAAGAAAAAGTTTAATGCTAAATCTCCCCAAGTGAATTAATGCATGACAAGGACAAGAGAGTTTAGCTAAGCCTAAATATGACACTATTCATTTTTTAGTAATATATAATAGCATTCTTCTTCTCCACTGCTGCACGTTGCTTTTATCTTGAGAGAAAACATCTTTCTTGCTTTAGCCATTTTCTTTCTAATCCTATTTTTTAAACATCAGTCCATGATCACAGGAATATTATTATCATAGTTTTATTTATATATATATATATATATATATATATATATATATATATATATATATAGATATAGATATAGATATAGATATATAGATATAGATATAGATATATATATAGAGGTGTAACTACGGTGAACAAGCAGTTAAAGCTCATTCAACTGCTGCACTTTTGTTGCCTTTGTGCTGAATAAAGGTGTAAAATGTAAATGGGATACAAGACATGCTAATCTCTTTTGGTTAGCAAAGACAAGATTACATTTAACAAACCGCGTATGAGACATTTCATACCCTTCAGGGCAGGTTTGTAAATGAATAACTGAGTATGGTGGTCTTCAATATATCAATTTCTATTCACATTCTGAGATTATGCCTAGTTGTCTGCATGTATGTGTGTTTATCTTGGTCCTACACACCAATTGCCCAAATGAATAGGTGGTAGAAATAAATATAAATGGAGAATACACACCTTATATGAGAGAGGTAGAGGTTAGCTGTGTTTTGGGGGAAGGTTATAACTGCCCCAGTACATACTCAGTGAACTGAGCCGAAGGCATGCTAGAAACTATAAGAACAGATACATACATGCATGCGAGCACACCTATCTATACTCTGTACACGTTCATAGTGTGATGATGTGTTGGTTTCGTCTTGGCCTCTCATAGTGGGAATGTCTCCTCTTAATCCTCTCTGACTTCATACATTCAAAGGTCATCTCACAGCCTACACATGGCTGAGGCGTGAGTGTGTGTGTGAGAGTGTGTGTGTGTGTGTGTGTCATAGTGCTCGGTGTGAATAAGAAAGAGAAACCTATTCACACTAGCTGTATATGTCAACAAACCCTGTAGGCCTATCCTTGTTTACTGTGAACATCCTATCTCTCTTTCTACTATTCCCTGGCCATCTTCCTTCTCTTCCCCCCACTGTTCTCCTCTCCTCTACCCTTCACCATCTTCCACCTATTCTCCTTCATTGCACCCCCTCCTCTTCCATCCTCACCCACAATTCATTCTTTGCATCCCTCCCTCCCTCCCTCCGTCCCAAGCTCCAGAGGCAGGGGCATCTCTTGGCGAAGTGTGCCCCACCACAGGCCACTGGCTTTGGGTAATTAAAGTGGTTTAGGCCCCCTCACCCACGGTCACAGGCAACTGCAGCTGGGTGATAAAGGCACTGTGCCATAATTACATGGACGGCCAGCATCACCGCCCAGCTACACTAAAACAGTCAGCTAGCCAGCTGCATGGGGAGGAGGGACCTGTGTGTGTCTGTGTGTGTGTACAAGTAACTGTATAGAGTGTGTGCATGTGTGTGTGTGCATATTCACAGGGGGTCAACACCCCCTTGTGATCGCTCTGCTGTAGTTAAGCCCCCTGTGTTTAAGCCCCACATAGGCTCATTGAGCCCCCCCTACACACACACACACACATTTTTAACCCCCACCCAACCCCACACCCCCAGCCAATCATTCCCCACCAGTGGTCTGACTCCTGCCGTGAGTGTGTGTGACCATCAGCCATTTAATTAGACCCAGCCATGATTTACCTAATTTAAATAAATAAATAAACATACGAAAACACCCCAATAAACAAATACCTATATTCAAATGAGGAGCTAGGAAGTTTCATGAGCATAAAGAAAGGGGCAGAAGATGGGATTGTGCAGGCGGAAAAAAAGCTAATGTAAGGACCACTGGATGTGGAAACACACACACACAAAATGCTTCAAGTCACTTATAATAACACATGCTACAGAGAATGAGTCAGAGTACTATCTACTTTCTATCTGAATAAAATAACATTACATTTATTGAAACTTACATACTCTAATTGAAACTTTGGTCATTTGACAAACATTCCTGAGGAGTTAATGAAATCAAACTTAAACATTATATTGATCGTCTGTCTATGTGACAGTGAATTCACTAAGAAGCGGTGTTCAAATTACACTCTGGATTTTGGGGGATCTCTTTTTAGAGAAGCTGAGCCCCCCTGGATCCCACCATAATCTAAATACTGCCAAGAAGCTAAATATTACATTCACTCTTTCTGATGTGCCCATTCCATACATTTTAAGTTTAAGGCATCAAACTCTGACCATTTATCAACTATCACTGCCAAAAATGACTCCTCTATTTAGGGCTTCGACATTTGTCCATAGCACCGGGTACAGATAAACAGTCAAGTGCAGAAACGGGCATCAGATGCATGCTCATATTTGTACTTTTTTTTTTTTTAATCAAACTTTCTGATATATATCAAAGGTTTGCCAATTTTAGACTATATTTTTTTGAGGCAAGTTCTACAGCTGCTGGCAACATTTGCCTTGTGTTATAATGGGAGGTTGTTTTCAATACTTGTGTAGGGAAAGTTAATAAGTTTATTTCCACTACCATCCCAACCCACTAAACATTAAGCACCAGACTGACACACTGCTGAGACTGCCAGACTGTATTTTACTTTAGCATTTTTCACATTTGTTGTCACACGCGTCGGTGTGTCTGTCGTGGGGATAAATCAAGTTTATTACATTGAAGTGAAGCCTGGTTACCTTGGGGGAAGAGGAGGCCAGCTCTCTCCCCATCACCGCTGCGACTGGACTGGGTCCGACTGGCTGGGCTCTCTCTCTCCCTGTCGGGGCCAGAGCTGGCGGACTGGGGCCGTGGCCAGGGCTGGAACTTGGGGGCAGGGGAGCCCTCCTCTTCTGGCTGCTGCCCACGTCAAGGGAGGGTCCGCTAGCAGGGGGCCGCGTAGGGCTCGATGTCCTTGGCTCGTAGAACGGGTTGGATCTGAGAACGGAGGGAAAGGAGAGGTGACAGACAAGACAAAAAGATGTCACGTTAGAAAGTGCATGGTTCTTACATAGACTGCAAATTTTTCCCTCAAAGACCAAAGTGTTTGTTAACAAGTCAACAAACCAAAACTGTCAACAATGCAAGAAATAACCAAAACTGTCATGTGGATTTATACAAAACAAAATATGTAAGAAAACAGTGCAATAAATATAATACATAATTAGGCATTCTTTTATGTGGCTATGGATATTACAACAATGTGATTCAGTGGCAGTATATGTAAGACAACAGCACATAAGTAGATCCCTATTTGGCAAAATGTCTGCGTACGCAACATTAAAACATCTAGCCATGAATTACTGAGAGTATCAGCACTATTTGAGCCCATCTTTGGCTCCAACTGCCTGTTGTTTCGTTAAACATAAGGAAATTGCTACATGGAAATGAGAGTTTGGTGCAATACAATGAACAACACACACAAGTGGTAAGGTAATAGAAGATGCAGGTGCACTGAGGTCAGGTCTGCGTGACCTCATATCCTTACTGCCCAAGGTGGACTACTGACAGACAGACAGTCAGGAGCTCGAAGGCATACACACACACACACACGCAAGCATGCACTGAAACACACACACACACACACACACACACACACACACACAGGCACTCTTACACACATACCAGAGTGTTATCAATATACAGGCATACTTGTGGCACTGAAAGCAGGGGCACGGCTTTGAGACATTCACTCAACATGCAACAAGCAATCCTAAACAAACAAGTGAATTGGATGGAGAGGGTTTGGGGGGGGTGAGTGAGAAAGAAAAAAGCTGATTGACTAGGTATCTGTCTGAAAGAGAAGGTTAGAGCTACTCGGCGTCTGTCTAAGCACAGAGCGATATGGTGAGGGGGAAAAAAAGAAGGGAAGTGAAGAAAAGAGAAGCAGGCAGGCCTATAGAGCAGCTTTAACAGACCAGCACTGGCTAAAAGACATGTGAAAGGGCTCCAGTCAAAACACGGCGCTGCCCTCTTGAACTTTCTATTCTGCAGAGAACTGCTCCTGGTGTAAGGGACAGAGCAAAAGAAACATGCCAGTCAATTACCTGTCTGTCTTTAGACAGCCGAGAGGACTAAAATATACGGCTATCTGTGTGACAGCTTCGCTCAACAGCCAAAACCCACAAGCTTACATTTACAATTTAGGCTCGGCCGGCTCGTCTGTAGAGGTCACACACAATCAGTGAGACATTTGGCTGTGCAGAGTACGACAGATGGAACTCCACAGAATGAAATATTGTTCCAGCTCTTACTCATTGATTAAATGTTACCATGAAAACATGCTAAGGTGGTAACAGATGTCGTCTCTTTGACTACATGGTTTATTTTACCAGTTCTGCTGTAATTGATTCAAAGATGTATTTTCAATAGAATGAAAATTCACACACCTGTTCTGCTTTTTGGATAGGAGTACATGCAGTATGTCATCTACTAATGTACTATTCGATGGCTTTAAATGTTCTTGCTTATGAAGTAACTGGGAATTATTCACTGAACTTAATGGGCAGCTTTGATACACTTAAGAGATGGAAAACAGGAAAAGGAAAGAGGAGATAAGATGAAAGAGGAGGGAAGAGAAATAAAAATGAGCAGAGTCTGGGGAGGAAGTTAAGGAGGATGGCAAGAAGGGAAAGTATGGTACAACAAGTTGATGGGGGGAGGGAAGGAGGGAGGGAGGGAAGGAACGACAGAGGAGGGAAAGGAGGGAGACAAGGTTAAAGAATGCAGTGAAACAACAGGGCCCTTGTTCCCGTTGAAAGAGCTGCCTCGTCACTCTGCCCCGATGGGTGAAGGTACTTTATAGTGAGGGGTTCACAACTTACCTGCCAACCAGGCTGGGCATCCTGGATCCTCCCAGACTTCTTCTAGTATGGGCTACTCACAGAAACCATGTCGTGGGCTATTTTGCTCAACAGTTTAGGAAAGTGTGTTTATCCAAATCCCTCCAGCAAACAATATAACATAAACTTCTCTGCTCTGACATACACAAAAGGTTAAATGCATATATAGTATATAAAGTATATAAAGAAAGGGGCTTCAGGTCTCCTTATACTGTACTAATGCAAGTGAAAGTGTAGGTAATACAAATTAAACACAACAGCAAAAAACATGCAAGGTGCACACTCTTTACTTAATGAAAGACTGTCATCCAAGCCTCACAATTTCAAATTACTGCTTCATCAAATACAAACAATTCTGTTATTGTCGTCTGAATATATTGCACCCATCAGTAACCAAGGACTGAATAGTCATGATATTTGCCATGTAAAGATTCATATTTCACCAGTTCCTCTGTCAGCTAATTGAAGATGAATAAAGTCTTACTCGTCAAGCTCCTCCTCCTCGTTGTGAGTGGTGTCGGCGTACAAGTACTTGCTCATGTCAACGGGCCGTACTCCTTTTCTCTGTCTGGGCTTGGGGGGTTCTGGGTCTGGCTGGAGGTCCTTGTCCTGGTTGGGCTCATCGAAGGGGTTCCCTGGGGGTGTTTGGGTCCCGGGTTCATCCGGCTCATCGAACGGATTCGAGGAGTCGTGGTCATAAAAGAAATCATCATCAACCCGCTGCCTTAAGACCGGCTGGGCAGGGGGCTCTGTTTGAGAGAGGGGAGGGAGCTCTGACTGCATATGCAACACACACTATTACTAGACTTGTAAAACACAGTCACAATGACTCAATAGTATCTTCTTTATTTGACAAGAGCTTTGGTAGCTTATCACCCCACTGGGTTAGACATCTGGGCAGCAGAGGGGAGTCCAAATAAATGTGACTGTAGTCCTGGTAACTAGCTAAGAATTATAGACTGACCTGCCTTTGTGTCTTTTCATATTGTGTTTTTCATAAAATACCTTATAAAGAAATGGCTGAGTCACCAGTCAACCAGTGGATCCCGCTGGATTGTTTTATTATGCTAATGTCGGTAGTATTTCTCATACTATATCTCTTTATATTGATTAACTTTTGCATTTTGTTAAGTCTTTACAGGTTTACATTAGTTCACCTGGAAGACAAGTAAGACTTGCATTTTCAGGCACATGCAGTATGGTTATTTGTTGGGTTGTTGAATTTTAATATTATAGTTCTATTATAGTTCTCACCTGGCTAAAATAACTGAGTACAATTTTGCTTAATATAACAATTCAAAAAAAATGTCTTTTGTGTGCTCAGATCCACAACACAAGAAAGCAAAATCCTAGACTCAAACAAACAATAAGGTTCAGAATAAGACAACTTAAACAAGCAAACAAGCATCAAAGTGGGAGCTTTGTGTGTGGGAGCATGGCCACTCAGAAACAAATAATCCATACTAATACACCTGGCTGCTCAGGTGGTCAGACAAAAATATTGGTTTAGCTGTCTGACTGAAAGCACTGAAGCCTTCCTGCTATAGTTACACATGACTACACACATTCAAGGTATGTGCACATCCAAGTCTTCAACGTGCATCACCTGCCATTCTACCGACTCTCCCCAAAATAAACACCTTAACTTCTATTATTTGATAATAAGATCAAAGCCTAAAACCTGCCAAAATTACGGACAATATCCATCCACCACAATAAAATCTGATTAAATGTGTTTTTGTCACATGCTGACAGTTTAACATACCTTCCTCATCAGGATCACCAAATGGGTTGAGGTGGTTAGGATGAAGGTCGTCGTCAGGGTCATCGAAGGGATTGTGGCTCATGGCAGGAGGCGTTTCCTGATCCTCGTCTTCTAGGAAGTTCAGCTTGTTGATCAGCTCTGTTGCCACAGAGTCCAATACAAAGTCATACACACAAACAACAACGATGAAGAAGAGTGACAACTACAGAGTTAAATATAACAGCTACAGAACAATACGTTTCCCGAAATGAAATGAATAAACATTCACAAACCCAAATATACCAATATCTGCACTTTGGAGTGAACCATGTCCATCCAGTCTTGTTTAAGTAATCCCTCCTGCTGGGGAGCGCTGCCTAAACTTCTCTCTGCTCCTCTGCCACTTCAATGCATGTGCAGCAGTGGCATTCTGGGAAAATGTGTGTGGTATGGAGGATTACTGCGGGGAGACAGTGAAGGCAGTATAGAGTTGCTATGGAGATCCTAGCTGGAAAGGCTAAGAATTGTCCACTTTATCTTAATCATCCTCACTGTAGCTCAATCGCATGCTGCCAGGGTGTGGGTCAGTTTGAAAAGAGCGTAAATGTGTGTGAGGTAGATGCCAAGAAGTGCTGCTGAGCACTGTGTGAGAATCAGAGCAAGAAGAAAAAGTGCTGTGTGTATGTGAGTGTGAGTCCCTTGGTCTGTATGTAGGGTGGCTATGTGAAGTGGCGGAAGCTGATAAGAGGTACAGCACTTTTCCTTTCCTCTTACTGACCACATTCATGGTCCATTTTTAGGACATGACAAGTGCACATGTGCACGGGTGTGTATTTACATCTGTGTGTGTGCCGGTGTGTAGCATAGTTTCTGACTGTTTGCTATCCAAGCAGAAGAACTGGGGGTTGCAAGAAGAGTAACTTGAGAATCCAAATAAGCTCACTTGTGTTTTCCAGTCATAAGACAAGTGGAAAATCTTTGTGTAAAATGTAAGGGGTACTAAATTAAGTTTTGGGTTTGCCATGTATTACAGAAAGTCAAGAGTGTGCAGATTTCATTATAAGCAATGATTAGTTATTTCACTGAAGACTTAACCCTTAACTACTGATGAGGAACTTTTACTCTTGGCCTTTCACAGCACATAGTTCAAGACCCCTAATGTAATGCTACATTACACTACCCCAACTCGCCTGCATCTAACTTAGCAACAGATTACTTTGTCGCTCACCAGCTTGAGGTCCCATGAGAATACCACAGATCCAATACAACAGTTCAATTGGAATTCCAATTTGAAAACAAAGCAACACAATGAAAACACGTTTTTTGTGTGTCAGAAGAGTTTGTTTGGATATCATTTACCTGGTTTGGTTCACTACCAATTGCAGTAAAATAATGGGGAAGGCCAGACTGTCAAAAAACAAAGGATAGGAACCAAAAGGACGAACACCCACCGATGTGTTCACAACACCTTGTACAGCACATCACCACATGGACCAAGACGCATTGTAAGACCACATGACCATTACACGATCACAATACCAATGTAGAGGAGGATTGGGGGATGGGGGGGTTGAGCCAATGACAGAGAGAGAAACAAAAGGAAAGGAAAGCTAGAAAAGGAAGGATTAAGAAAAATGAATATATGGAAAGAAATTGTGGTAACAAACGGTAGTGTGGAGGTGACACAATGTTCACGAGACGATGAAAGAAGAGTCGGGAACACAGGGTGAGAGAGGTGGAAGAAAGGTGAAAAAAGACCTTGGGAGGAAGCGGCAGGCTTAGCGGTTGCTTTGCGTGCTCGCTTAAGGACACCACCATCATCATCATCATCATCATCATCCCCATGTAAGCAGCTGAGGGCATTCAACTGGTTTACTATCTCTGTAAATGACAGGGCCATACAGGAAGGGAGGAAGGAAGAATAGCAGTGAACAAGGCAAAATAACACAACCCATCGAGAATATCCTCACACACACTCACACACACAAACTCCATTTAATAACATACAGATAGAGTGCATACATTGCAGTGTGAGAGTGTAGACCTTGGTTTATGTTTGCAGTGTTATTGCTATGGTTAAACTAGCTAGCTAACTAGCTAACATGATCGACAGTACATCTCCAAATACATACACAACACTGATATTTGTGTACTGCATGCTTTGATTAACTCTATAATAGCAATGCCAGAACAGCTAACCTGCCATCTTAAAAAGCTGTACTTGATAGTGTGTACAGACGCTAACAGGTAAAGGCTGAAAAAGTAGATCTTTACTTTTACATTGCATTTTTTCAATAAGCTTTCATAGCTGAGGTTTCTAGCTGGTCACCTTGGTAGGCAGAACATCCAACACTCATGCACGACTGAAAAACACATACATACACACACAAAATATATATTCATAAAGATGCACAATACATCCTTTTTAGGTGTAATACATTCTCTTTTCAATATTTACATACTGTATGTAAAAGGTAAAAAGAGAACATAAGTTTTGTGGGGTTTGCGTTGGTTAGCCTAGTGTTAGTATTGCTGGAGTAGCTTGCTGGCTTGCTGGATAGGTAGCATCCTGGGGAGGAATATGATAGTGGGGAGTTTTGGCAGCTTGGCCAGGCCTTTGATTCAGACACACACAATAGTAGTGAAGCATCGCTGTAGGCGCTCAATGCATATACATATAAATGAGACAAAGAGCAGGGAAGGGAAAAGAAAGGGGAGAAAGCATGAAGCTTAACGTGAAGAGATGGCGCTTTAAAAAGTTGGATTAAGCAAAGCAGGAAGCAGCAGGGTCCATACATTAGACCACAGAAGGAATCCTCAACATGCATGTATGGATGTATGGAAGGAGGCAAGCCACCATCAGTCGACTAGTCCACCAACACAGGAAGAAAGCAAGGAACAAGGGGTAATGGGGAAAGGGGGGGAAGTAAAGCTTAAGCAATAGCCTGAATCTGACAAAACACTGTAAATGAAACTCGTGAATTTACAAATTCTCACTTCTGTATGCACACACACACACACGCACGCGCACACACACACACTTACAGAAGCATAAACTTAGAAATGCAAAAGAAATCAAGAAAGAAGCAAAGTTGATGCCCCACTGAAGCCTTGGCCCTGGTTAGATTCTGCTCTGGGTGATTATTCAGGAGGGTTGGAGACTTTATCCACCAAGTAGTGAGTTTGGGAAGAAGGCAAAATTTGCCACGACATTTTAAGCATTTCACTAGTCAAGTTTATTTGCTAGCTGCCAAAATAGCTGGAATAACAGACCGACTTACCAGTAATCTGGGTGATTTTGATCAACTTCAGCTGATCTATCTCTGAACTTACAAAACCATCTGTCACCTGTGAAAGAAATAAAAAGTGCTTTGCACCAGTTCCCACCTGTGATCTTAGCGGCCTTCTCCTCCTGGTTAACTCTGTTCTCCTCATCCTCCTCATTCTCCTCCTCAAAGTCATCCAGGTTGCCGATGTCAGCCTGCTTCATGCTCATCAGGCTTGCCAGGCTTTGCATGTCCTCATCACTGGACCAAAAAAAACCCCACATAATTCACACACACACACACACACACACACACACACACACCCACACACCCACACACTCATGTTCATAGGTAGAAACAGCACCCAGATAGAACATACATATAATACACATATAATGGTTTAAAAAACAAGACCACTCTTAAAAGACTGAAGCACACAGGCCTGTACATTTTTATGATGACCCTAATAAGATAAATACCAGAGATAAAAAAGGAGAGAAAATACATACATAAATGGATGAATGAAAATACAATGCTGATGCATTTTCATTTATTTAGTGTGCCTGCTAGAAGACACACAATTCAACCCGCAGCTCTCACCAACACAGCCGCTAATAGCTGGATCACATTTAAAGATTATCATAGCTCTGCATCCTTCTCTTTCTGTCTCTACCTCATTCACCATTCATTCATTTCTTCACTTCAGACCTCCATCTATACACCTCACTGTCATAATCACCCAAGACTTCAACTCAACCACTCATCTCTCACTCTTTCCCATCCACCCACTGTCTTATTTTCCCCCCTCCACCACTTTATTCACAGATGCATCAACTTCTAGAGTATTCCTTGTATTTTATGTAGTCTTGTGTAGCCCCCCCCTCAGTCCCTCGATACTGCCGCTCCATCATAATCAATGCATTCTCCTCTCTGTTCTTTGTGTTTGGTGTTTCCCAGGCCCAGAGGCTCATTTGAACTGGTGTGATTGAGTTTGTTTGTGTGGTTGACATCATTCCCCGAAGGGTTAACAAGGGTTACGCGCCATCGACCCGCCGTCCGCGCCACAACAAAGGCCTTGTTGCTCTGCTCTCGCTCAGTACGTGTGTGTGTGTGCTTGTCTTTAAATGAAAGTTGCTGCTATCAAAATTAGAATGAATAACAATGACGGCAAATACTGTGGTTGAGAGTGTGTTCTCAAATGAAAGTTGATGGTATCAAAGAGGAATATGTGAGAATGAATGAGAAGCTGCAAACACTGTGTGTGTATGTGTGTGTGTGCGCACGAGTGTGTCTGTAAATTGAACTTTGTGCAATCAAAGACCATAAGACTGTGTAGCAAATGTGTGTACATTATTTTGTACATACATTATGTGTGCGTATACTCATACATTTTTACTACAAAAGGTACACATTCAGTAGAACAATAGAAATACCCAGACGGATTAGCTTGATGTGATTCCTTACAGAGCTGTGGACAGCACACGTGGTATAATTCTAAAAGACTTGCAATCAAAACTTCAATACTAGCATTTTTAAAATGTCACTGGTTAGAATTGACATGAAAAAGAGCTGAAAGAGCTGAGTCTTTAAAGGGGAACTACACCCTCAAACTCTACCAGAACCCTCCCTCCCAACATATTTTAAAAAATGCAACAGAGAAGTGAGGGAGCAACGACTGTAGGAGGCGTGGCCTTGTGGCTACATAGTGTGTGACGTGGAGGGTCGGGGGACACGGGGGAGAGCTGGTAGAGTCAGAGCTAACCAGCCATGAGCAGCTCCTGTCAGACTCTCCGCTGGAAAGACAGGGAGTCTGGTGGAGCTTTGACCGTCACTATAAGCACATTTATGGCCCGTTGAGAGAGTCGCTGTTTGGGTTCTGGTGTTGTAGCTGCGCTAGCGTCTCTGCTAGAAGAGGCTCTACGGTATGCGTGTCTGTACATATCCGTAGCCCTGCCATTTGTCGGGGGTTAACGTTACTGTTAGTCAGCCCTAAATATCTTGTTAAGCTCTAAATACAGCACAGATATCGGCAGGCCCATGTTCTCTGTTTTCGGCGCTTTTCAGGCTTGCTAACACTACCATCAGCTATGTGTGAGAGGCAAAAAAACAGGGGGTACGGTTAGCCAGTGTTCTGCTATTTATAATTGCAGCAGTAGCTGCTACCACTGTCTGGGGGTCAACATATGAAATAGACCTCGGAGTGAAGACTTACGTGGCCTTTCCCTCACGGAGGAAGATGCAGGAGAGGGAGAACTGCAGCGTGGCCGACACCACCTTCTTCGACAGGGGTTTAAACTTGAGCTTGACATCTGTCTGTGTGGGCATTGGGCTGGCGTACTGTTTCATGTTTATACTGCTGGTGGCCAAAGCCTTCCTCCGCCCTGATGGAGACTCCTGGAGAGGGAGAGAAAGATGAAGCACATTTAGGTGAATATAGGCCCATAATACTCAACTGACAGTGCATAGAATTGACACGACAAGGATCAAATGGAAAATCATCCTGCTTTGGGGAACAAGTATTAAAGGTTCAGTAAAGAACTGGATGTACAATCAGTTTTAACACAATGTACAGAAAAGGTGAAGCAGAACTATTCTTTTTATCATTACTAATGACTGGTGATTGCAACATCCAGATAAATAAAGGTGTATCTGGTCACTGGTGGTTAGTAAATCTGGAACAAGCTCAAATCTGTGCCCTCCTGCGTTCCTCATTGTGAATTCGGGTTGTGAAATCCTTCCTGGTATTTCCTATCAAAAGGTCCATGCTGAAGCCATTTTTGCTGTACTTCTTTTCAGAGATGTGCTCTGGGCCAGGGGCTAGCAGTCAAATTGGAATTTGGGAATATGCCACAGACCAGGTGATAAGAGTTATAGAATCAGTGACGGGGGCCTGTGTGTGTGTGTGTGTGTGTGTGTGTGTGTGTGTGTGTGTGTGTGTGTGTGTGTGTGTGTGTGTGCAAGCTGCTCACCAGAGGACACTGTGTAAAAAAATAAGAACTGCCGGAAAGCCTCGTCACTGACTGCTAGATATGGAAACTAAACAGTTGGGGATGTTCCAGCCTTTTGTTTGCCCCCACCCCCCCCAACAAAAACTGATGGGTTTTGTCTGCTGCAAGTCTGGCTATGGAAGCACCATGCTGTCAGTGAACAGCAGACTGGTTCACCTCCTTCCTGTGTTGATACCACTGACATCCCATGTCCCTCTTTTCTGTTCGGCCTCCCCTGTTTTCACAGATTCTGTTTTTGTGATGGGAAACTGCCACGTTTTCCTGGTTAACTGATATGTGATCATTTGCATGACGAAGGACAGGTGTTAGAACCAACTACAATGTAAGGATCAGACACTGGTGCACACATGTCCCTTCACAGGCCATGTGAAATGAAAGCAGCAGGCAGTGGTAACACACATGCTCTCTCTTTAAATTGGTCTGATTTCGCTTGCTCCCTTTTTTGACTATTTCACTGCATTGACGTCTAAAAACAGCACATATAACTGCACACACACAGACTTGTATTATACCACAGAAAAATACCTTCTTGTCTCAGCTGTGAATCGAGCCCCAAGGATTCATCCTCTCATGCGCACAATGCCGAACAAAGCAGAGCAGCTAGCTCTCTTTCACACAACACCAGTTTGAGAGCATATATACATATACACATACACTCCGGCGTGTACAGTAGATAAAGCGATACAAGCTCTTTACATTGCCCGTTTCCTGAAGTCTTCACACACACACAGACACACATCTCAGAGGCTTTGGCTCTGTGGGGAAAACTCAATCTCAGCCTTATCGCTGAGGACCGCAGGGTATTCATTCCCACACAGACACACACACTGACATACCCACACAGAGTTGGTATCAGTACAGTGGTAAAGCTATTGGTAATATAGTGAGAAACTATGTAAGCTCCAAATAGGGACTAGAAATCTGTGGGCCAGCCAACACCTACCAGCACAGCATGTAAATGTGTAGAGTGACTAAAATTCATTAAACATTACTGGCACATGTGCTACATTCAAACGATGAATAAATTGAACTTAATGTGGTTGAAAACAGTCAAGAGGCGACACAACAAACAGTGCAAGTAGCCAATTATGTTCCTTAAATCATTGAGACTACAACATGTGATCAATATCGTGACCACAACATTAAAGAAATCTGGATTATTGATTGGCAATTAATGTGTATTCATAGTCAAGTTATGTCTCACAGCAAAACAAAAAGCCACAATCTGACACAAACCAAACTCCATGGTAGGGTTCTCCTACCATCCCATGGGGGGAACTGTGCCCACTTCTGTTTAGTCTTTTCGTTGTGTTGCACACATACAGCAGCATGTCTGTGTCTGCTAATGTTTTTTGTTTTTGTCAGTGATTTTCTAAATACTGCATTTTGGGGAATATATTGGGGAATATTTTTTCTTAACTTGCTATAATAATCTCATCAAGTAAGGAGTAAAAAAAATGACAGCATTCAGCACCACACTGATTTTTTCATTAATATGAAACAACCAGTAGGTTAACTTATTGAATAAGTGATTTATAACTCATTCAAAGTATCTATTCAATTCTGGTTTTCATTCTTTTTAGTGAGTGTTACAGGAGAGCTCATGCAGTTGGCCTGTGGGAGCAGGGTTAGGGTCAAAAGCTGTCTCGTCAATGAAAGGTTGATAATGTGAATCCCAGAACTGCTGAGGAAATTGTGTTAGGCAACAAACGTCTTCCCTTACTCAAGAGCTACTTTCCAAGTGCATTTGGACATGACATAAAATCTAAAATTGCTTTGGCACAGATGATCAGAATCTGTTTCTCTAACCTCTATCCCTGTGTTTCTATCCTGCCTCTCCATCCTTCTTCCATCTCCTACCGACATCCCACCGTACATCTCATCTAACCCTCCTATCCTTCCATCTCTCTCCAGCTTCGCATCCTCTCTCCCACCTCGCTCAGACCAATAATTAAATTAAAAAAAAACTACAGAAGAAACCGACTGGCTGACAAGCGAGGCCACTTGACATTTCGTGCTGACATTTGAGCCTTGTCGCTTTGGCTGGGGAACATAATGACATATCATCGCCCCACCACCAACTCCAACTTGTCCAAAGAACAGCCCATCAGGAGAAGAGGAAGATGGGGAAAAGAACTCTCCCTCTCCACCTCTTATCTCTCTGCAGATTACACCCTGGCTATTATACTAAGCTAATAGCGCATGTAGATGCGTTATGAATGAATTTGCCAAATGCACCAAACACTTAAGAAGAGGGGATTTAGCAAAAGAGAGGATGGGGAGGCAACGGGGGAGAGGGGTCTTGAAAAATAGGAAATACTTAAGGATATGCAAATACCCCGGCACAAGAATGGAATAACCGTTTCAACAGATTTGAGTGGGGACAGCAAACAATGGAAATCTGCTCCATTTCCCCGGATACTGCTTGTCAATCAATGTGTGTATGTGCATGTGTGTGTGTTTGAAAGAAGTTGAGGGTTGGGTGGGCGGGGGGGGGGGTAGCCAGGATTAGGGTGACTGGGAGGTTGTGACAATGTGTAAAATGAAAGGGAAGGACAATACAGAAGTTTAATTTATTACAGAGAGGATACGACTATCAATATGCTCTCTTTCTGAGCCCAGAGAATGGCTAAATACCCAAGTGTGTGTGTGTGTGTGTGTGTGTGTGTGTGTGTGTGTGTGTGTGTGTAGAGGGGACACAGCGGGAGAGAGAGAAAGAAGGACAGGGAAAGAGAGAGGATAGAAAGAAAGAGGGAGGGGTGATGGCTGTATGCTGCCCCCTAGCCGCATCCCTGCACAACTGCAGAGTATCATTTAAGACCAACGGTGTATCAGCTCTGACTTACAGCTTTGTACTGCACTCACACAAACCAGGTCACATGTGACAAGACACATGAAAAGCAATAAAATAAATAAATAAAAGCAATCAAACCTGAAACCCGCCTACAGTTGCTCTACACCGCCTAATTAATTTCATAACTGACGATGAATGACTTTCATTCAAGAAGGGTGTGTTTGTGTTAGAGCGTGTTAGAGTACCAGTCCTGCCCCTCTCCCCTGGTGCCAGCTGGCCCCGGATCGATCCACAGATGCTCCCCTGGTGGGGGGGCAGGGGTCAGGGCAGGAGGGGTGCCCGGGGGTCCTGCTGAATCCCTCTGCCCCAAAATGCCAATGGGACGGGCCGGAGGAAGGAGGGGTAGGGATCCTTTTGTCACTTAGAGATGGATTAATTAGGCTGAGTGCTAAAAGAACCTGGCTTCTTTGTATAGACCTGGTCTGACACACACACACACACACACACAGTTGGGCAGTGTTAGCACATGATGAACAAAAAGAAAAAGTGCATAAAACACACACACACACACACACACCAATCAGCTAATGGCTTTTTGAACACAGGTCACCAGTCAATTGGTTTCTAATTTTAAAAAACATGGTCAATGTTCCATATTGATCCATATAGTACCACTTTTACTAACAATTCACATATCAACATTATCTATTCTTAGACTGAACATGTTCCTAAACTTCTGCTGTAACTGGAGAGACCTGAGACGTGCAAAAGTACAAATATTAATTTTAATTTTGACTGTTTGACAATGGACAACTTTCCTGTTCCGTTGTGCTCCTATGCTTGTTGCCAACATGAATGGTACAACCGATTTGTCAATAACTGAAGAGAGTGTGGCAATGTTTAGCATGTTGTTGAGGAAGACAGGAGATAAAAACATGGCTCTGGTATCACAACGATGATAAGTGATGAATCACTGGTTCCACATCAAGCAGATGATTATCTGACTTAAGCCTGTTGCCACAAAACAAAACAATCCTAAACTGGAGGACAACCTGAGGTCAGTTACACTCAGACTACATTAACACTGCACAAGATAGAAAGAATTGTTACACCATGGCAGTTTATGGTAATAATAAGCAGGACTATGGAAACTGATCAGAAACAACGGATGTTCTTGAGAGTTTCTCAATCATGCCACATTCTACTGTTTTTCTCTTCTTCCTCTCGTTATTAAACATGTTAACTGTAAAACTATGTGAAACAAAACCTCAACCTCAAAGTGGATAATATGGACACAGGGACTACAAATATTCCACTCCACACAAAACTGTACACAGGCCTTTGTAATTTGCATTCACACGATTCAGAAAGCTAAACTCTACCCTATAGAATAACCCTGAGGTAGCACCAATTAGCCCTCCGCCCAAACACCCAAAATCAGCTGGCTCTGGTTGAATTCAGCAGTCAGCAGATTGGAGGTTGTGGTGGTGGGGGGCACAGTGCTATTCCTCTCGCCTCAAGGTCACAGTTATTGGAAATGGAGACATCCAATGTGCTCACATCTCTCTTTGAATCCGCACACAATGGAGTGATTCCTCTGTGTCAATTTGGCCTCCCCTGATAACTGATAAGGAGGGCCTTTTTACATACCACCTATGAATACTGCACTATAGGCGTTATAGACACACACACACACACTCAGATTAAGACCAATTTATTCATCTGCTACTATTATATGCGAGGATTTATTTTTTTTCCCCAAGCAGTGTGTATGTGTGTGTATTTTTAAAGGCAACAATAGACATAAAAAGGCATGCAATACTATCACTGCGGTTATGTGAATTACAATAACAATGGTCTTAATAATAAAATGAACTGTGCAAATGGCTTTCATGTGTATTGTCACATGGACACACACACACACACACACAGTCTTCTCTCACACACAAGTAGAAAAAAAGGACCACAGGATTTCTCTTCAGTAGAACCACCTTGTGGATCAAATTTAACTTGAACCCCCCACCCCTACCCCCCACCAAAATTGAAACATCTTTCGCTGACCACCACCTCGTCCCCGGGGGCATGAACAACAAAAAACGACAAGGTTGACAAACAGTGGAGGGAAAGTGGAAGAGGGAAGTGAGTGAAGAGAGCGAGAGAAGAGTGATTATTCACAACAAGAGCAGGATTAGATTGTTCTAAAGGAAAAGACGGCAGATTACAGCACAGTGCGTGCTGTAGTTTTGGCTGAATATAGTTTAGAATGACACTGAGCTCCAGACATGGAGCCGTTTCGTATAACACTACGAAACTGGATATGGGGCAGACTGGCGTGCTCCTACTGCCAGCTACAGGAACGATCAGTACAGGACTACACTCAGGAGACAAGAGGAGCAGACTCACTGGTGATGGTGGGGTCAACATACACAGTCGCAAACAACCACTGCGCACCAACAACTGGAAACAAAAACTCTCCACTGGCTGCAGACTCCAAATCTCATGAAGGCTTAATGAAGAAGATATAAGACAGGATTTGTCCTGTGATGATGGGTGTCCTTGAGAAAGAACTACCAGTATACTAGCTAAAGAGTAGCCATTTTGTAGCTGAGCATGACCTCTGACCTAATTGTGGAGGGGGACACATAAAAACATGCAACTAACTTTCACTAAAAGGCACTTTCAGCTAATACATGTTTTGTACTAAATGAACAAAACACTGCAGCACTGCCACCTTGCAACAGAGAGGATAGTTATTTGCTAAAATGCACTCAGAAACACCTGAAAAAAGCCTCAAGTGGGCACTGCTTAATGGCATCACATTGTAAAACTTGTGAATTTAATTCATTTCAACTGATTTCTTACAGCAACCGATGATATCTCTTGCTTCTGAAGCCAATATTCTGCTTTTGCCAGGCAGGAGACTTCAGTTATTACACATATTGATAATCAGTCAGAGAACGCCGACAACATGACCAAGTGAGTGTTTGTGTGTAAAAGAGAGAAAAGAGAGGGAGAGAGAGAGGAATGCCTTTAATGCAGGGTTGCCTCTGATGGCAGCAGATGAAAGGAGGAGAGTCACAAACCAACCAGCCCTTAAAAGGTCTAATCCTAACTGGGAGAGGAGACTGTTTTATTGGGGACTAATCTCTTGCTAGCTTGCAACACCAAGCCAAGCGCACACAGAAATACACTAAAGAACTGCAATATTCCAGAGGTTCGACAACATTAATGAAACCTACAGATATAAAAGCTATCATCTCTACACCAAACAGTCTGAGCACAAGTCAGCAGGCTGAAGGATATTCACCCAAACCACAAAAAAAAAAAAAGCACCTGGCTTCCTTCCTACTCCCTGACCTTCCCAACGAGGTCATACTTGACTTGAGTGTACGTTTATGTCATTACTATGTTTGAGCATATATGACAGGTTGTAGAGATGCAGCTGACACACACTTGATGATGTCTACATTGCTGCAGCTACATTGGACATTTACATTAAACCCACTAAACAATGTGCGAACACGCAATGCTAAGACTGGGAAAGGAGGTGCGGGAAAAGCAAGACAGATATAAGTGGACACACATTTAAATGAATATATTAACAGGTGACCCTTAAAAGCAATTTTGCAGCATGGACATGAAGCAAAAGGCTCTTTAGGATGAGATGAGAACAGTAACCTGATGTGCGAACACTCCAATCTAACAATTTGATTATTGATTCATTTGTCGGTTTATTTTTGGATTAATCGTTTAGTGAATAACATGTCAGAAAATAGTGAAAGATGTCCACCCGTCTTCTTTTGTTTGATCAACAGTCCAAAAGCCAAAGATATTCAATTTACAGAACTATAAAACAGGAAAAGCAGCAAATGTTTGGCATATTTGTTTGATAAATGACAAACAATTAATTGATTATCACAATTGCTGTCAATTAATTTCCTGTGGATCGACTAATCGGCTGATCATTTCAACAACAGTAAACGTTCCACTGAAATCTGCCATTTTCATTCTAATTAGTCTGCAATATAATTCATAACCAGCAAAAATGCTTAGATGGACACCAGGCCAGTATCTCATATCCTCTCTTTCTCCCTTCATTTCTGTCCCTCCCACCCTGCCTCCCCCTCTCTCTCTCGTCTTATCAGCGTGTCCAGGGTGCCCTCCTCTCTTCGACTCTCCGGGTCTTTCTTTTGGGTGGCCCTCAGTGCCCCCCACACACACTCAGACCCAGAGCATGCACTTCAGACAGGGGGCTAATGGGAAAATAAATTACCAGCAGGCAAAAGCCCTGGCTCTGCACTTCTGCTGAAGAGAGAGAAAGAGACACGGGGGGTTTGGAAAGAAGGGGGATGGTCAAGAAATGGAAAGAGAGAAGGGTAGAGAAGCCAAAAATGAAAGACAGAGGTGGATGGCAAGGAGACCGACGGAAAGAAAAGTAAAGAGAAGGGAAAAGATGGAGAAATAAGGGAGAGGGGGTGATGGAGAAAGAAAGACAGAGCCAAGAGGGGGAGGGGGAGAGAGAGATAGGTCGACAGGATTATAGCAGTTCATCCCTGGTCTCTGAAGTGTCTGCTCATCACTTTTCCCACCATTTCACCATCTCTGGCCATCGTGGAGGCCTAAAATGGTCAATAACATCATCACACACACACACACAACACCACTGAGCCAATACCCCCAGCTACAGTATCTGGGATTGATTACTCCTCCTGCATGAAGAAGCCGTTCAGATATGAGGACGGCAGATTCACCATGGTGGCGGACATCGGTGGAGGTGTGTGTGCGTCACCAGCAAAATCTGTGTCCGTGTGTATAAAGTTGGACAGATTTGAGTGCATTAAGTGGTGGTTTTGAGTGCATGGAGTGGTTGTGTGTGTGACAGAATGAATGACGATGATGGTCGACCACCCAAGTTCTTGTGAGCTTTCACCTCATTTTACAGTACACACTCTTGACACAAAAGACACACATCTATAGCAGAAAACTTAACTAATATGGCAGAACTGATACAATGCTGACAAATCTGTCTCAATTTGTCACTGTGAAAGCAAGAAAATAACCTCTGGCAGGTACAAACTGATAACAATACTGGCTTTTGGTCATAGAACAGTTGTGAAACAGTGCTAGGAAGTGCTTTAGATGCTAAATAGAAGAGAAAACATTAACTGTGCCTTCCCAGGAGTCCTCTCTTCTCACCATTTACACTCACTTTACCCACTAAATTCTTATTTAAGCATCTGTTTTAACTTCAAGGTAGGATAACATCCTCTAGACACTATGCAACTAAAAAGTAATGATAAATTTCCATGAAATTACAATATTATCCCATTCCATTCCTGTATGGTGATACTCCTCCCATCTTGTTTTAGCACCACTACCAGATAACAGAGAAGAGGATGCTAAGAAGCTCAAGGGCTTGGTTGATAAAATATCTCAGACTGGAACTTCTATATTTTAGAGATATCAAATGATGATTTCCAGGTAAAAGACAACACAAGGATTTTTTGGGGGGGATCAGAATCTCCACATCCACTCAATTCTCACTTTAAGGATCTGTTTGTTTTAGCTGTTTTTAGGCAGGCTGCTGAGATCTGACAGAGCTATGATAGGGCCCTAATCCAGAGCAAAGCTGATTTGCGTAAGGGGAGGGGGTGGGGGGGGGTTAAGATGGCCTGTGACAAGAAACAATTGCCCCAAGTGAGAGACTGCCTCTCTCCCACCCTGCTCCATGACAAAGGTGTACTCTCCATGCTAAGTGACAAATCTGGGGAGACAAAGAGCATTAGCAGGGTGATGCTCTGCTTCAGTGCCTCTGATTGTGGCCAACTCAAAGAGAATCTAATATGGATTTTAAAAAGAGGAGAGGGAGAGATTAGAATGAAAGAGAAACAATGAACACCTTCTACCAAGGGGGAATTAGTGGAGGGATTGGATAAGGAGCTGGTGTGCCTTAGTGTGTGTATGTGCGTATGTGTGTGCATGGGTGAGCGCTTGTTCTTTGAAATTCCTTTTCCACGAAAGAACAATGGGGTTCCCCAATTCTGTTTATGTGCATCTAACACAAACAGCTCCCTCTCATATCTAAGTGTGTACATTTGTGGATGAGCCATTTAGTCTATGATCTTTTTCGGAGTGACTTGGTGAAAAAGGAGAATAACCTTTAATTTTCAGATCCATAGATGACTCATAAATACACATTAAGGGGGACAAGGGTCGCCATACTGCCTCTGCAGGCATTCTAGTGTCAACTGATTACACGTGTTGCTTAAGACGTAAAAAAAAAAAAAAAAAAAAGAGGAGCGAAATACAATGCAAATGATGCAGATTCTGTGTTTATCTGTAATAATGTTCTTTATCGTTTCACCTTTGCGTAAAGAAAATAAAATAGCTCATTTTGACGAGTGACACACCCGATATATCTCTTTCACGGTGGGAATGTGTCCTTCGCCACAACTCCTCAACGCCCATGGGTGTACTACGCCTTTACTGCAAGTCACCTCGAATTCCTGACCCTATCCTCTCTGGGTGCGGTGCTCCAAGTACAGATTTATATCCCAAACAAAGACAGAGACATGTTTGGGGATCAGTCTAACTGTCAGTGGCTGGCTTAGCACTGGCATCAGAGCACATCACAAGACCCTATTCATTGCCACTTAGCAGAACAGTCGCCTCAGTTTGCCAATAACTCTGTGTGTGTGTGTGTGTGTGTGTGTGTGTGTGTGTGTGTGTGTGTGTGTGTGTGTGTGTGTGTGTGTGTGTGTGTGTGTGTGTGTGTGTGTGTGCACTCCCTAAAAGACTCATACACAAACACACACACTCGCACATACTCACTGTGAGCGGATCTTGAGGAGATAATGTCAAACAAGTCACCCTACACACAAGTTTAACCCAAGTTCATCACACATATTTTTTCACCACCACCACCCCCCACACACACATCGCACGTATCTACCGAGCGAACAACCCGCCCACACAGGCCCAGCGGGTCAAGCTTGTGGATAAACAGGGGGATTTGCAGAGGGCAGTGTTTTGTGGGCCACACGGGCCTGTCTCCATCACGAGCAGCCATCTTAAGTCGCACAGAGGAAAAATAAATAACTGAGAGATGGAGATAATAACTGTTCCACTGTCGTCGTCCAATCACGCCTCACGTCGTACCAGAACTGTCTGACCACCCATCAACGCCATGACACCAAAAACAAGGTGAGATGAGGATAAAGACGGGGAGGAAGAATAATTAGAGCTGACAGAGGAGGAGGGCAGATGACGGGATATGTGAA
Organism: Macquaria australasica; assembly: GCA_005408345.1. Lineage (NCBI taxonomy): Eukaryota > Metazoa > Chordata > Actinopteri > Centrarchiformes > Percichthyidae > Macquaria > Macquaria australasica. The sequence goes on from SEMN01000621.1 coordinate 145,287, forward strand.
GCCATGAAGTGATAGAGGACGACCTCAGAGATGACTGATAACAGAGGGTGTGGCAACCAATAATGTATGAAGAGCCTCCAATGAGATATCAGGACTGTAGCTCTCAGAAATTATTTAAAAAATGAAAGAGAGACATGGACAGTGGAGAACGGCCACATTATAGGAAAGAAACAATGGTTCAATAAATGATTCAAGACAACTGGAGCAAGTATGTCAACATTTGTCAAAGTTTAAACAAAACCCACAAATAATTGAAGCTCAAGACCTCTTTTTTAGTTATTATTAATGTTCTGTAATTTGAGGGGCTGCAGGTGAGCACTGGATGTGTAGTTGCACATCAGGTTTTGCACACACAGAACAATTTAAAGAAGAGACGGTCAATGAGTGGCATGGCATTTACAAATAAAAGTAAACAAACAACACACCTTGAACAAATAGCATCTACCTCCTTCCTTACTACTTTGTCCCCCTCACCTCCTCATCTCATCTCCCAGCCAGTCCTCCCCCGTTCACTTCACTGTTGCTGGGTCAAGGCTCATTTTACACCAACCCCCCAAAAAAACCTGATACATTAGACACCTCTGCTGAACCTTGCCAGCGTGTGTGTTTGTAGGTGAATGTGGTTTTTCAGTGCTTAGGTGCGTGTGAGTCAGTGTGTGTCTTCTGGGTCAGCTTGGGGACACGAGGCAGTAACAGGAGGAGGAGGTAGAGCCTGTTTTCTAGACTGGCACAAGCCTGTACACAGTGAGCTGGCAGCCTCTGCGGGGCCTGGACAGGCTTGTCCTGGGACAACAGCCATCACCATATATAACAGAAATGAGCTTCCCTTGAGTAAATATTCTGACCTAATACCCTGACATTTTAATTGAAATAAATGTAATTTTGTCATTTTAAACTTCTACTAGTAGTTGACCATAGTGACAGACAGTATACTTCAGGAAAGAGATAAGGATTGCGTGCAGTAAACGTTGCCAGCTGGAATCAAACCACAGAGATTATGTGGCATGTGTCATAAACCTCTTGGATACCAGGATGTCCACGATTTGCGGTTTTAAACACCCAGTATCATGTAGGTCTTACCTTAGAAAAATGCTATGGCACACAGATGCCGATTGTTTTTCCCATTTGGCATGTAAAGAATTGGTCGGCTGGCATGAGCAGCGACAACCATTAAAACAGTACCGCAGTTAGTTTTATATAACTTTGTTTGCCTCTTTGTTTAGACCGTGACTCACAAGTTCCTTCACTGGCAGGGATGCCATTACACAAACAGATGTGGATATACAGTGAGTATATCGGTATTAGCTTGCAGTGCAGTATTCAATAGCAGCCTGATAACATGCCATACTATATTAAGTTGGCAGTCGTTTGTCAGCATAATGGTTCTGCTACCTAAACATGATGCATTCCCCCCTTCTGACTAACCAATCACAATACCTCACCTGATTATGGCCTCTTACAGTAGCACTCCCCCTTTGTGTGTGTATATTTCACAGCGGTGGGATGCAATATCATCCATTTAAGTTTTGCCACAATATTGAGCACATGGTATGATCCGCAGTTTGTAACATCAACACCTCGAGTCAAACCCCCCCCCACACACACACACTAAATTAGGCTGTTAGGCCTGTCATGTGAAGGCCACACAGGTGGGAATATGGATGTTTCCCAGGTGACACTTGTGTTTTGAGGTTTATTTTGAGGTCAAACGTCACACTGTATGAGCCAAAACAAAAACCTGTTTGGGCTGGTTTAGACTCTGCATGTGTGCGTGTTTATGGGTTAGAAATATATCTATGTGTATGTGTGTGAAAGGGTGCCGGCATGTGTGAGATTATATACTGTATGTGTACACATGCCCTGAGCCTGTGTGTGTGTGCGTGCCTATGTGTTTATAATATATGAAAGAGAGCCACTGTGTGTATTAGATAGTGTACATATGACTGTGTGTATGTATGTGTGTGTGTGTGTGTGTGTGTGTGTGTGTGTGTGTGTGTGTGTGTGTGTGTGTGTGTGTGTGTGTGCGCTGCAGTGTCTGGTGACATCTGCTGTGTTGTTGGCTGGGAGCGGAGCGCAGTGGGCTGCAGAAGCCTCAGACTAAGGAGATGAAAGCCGAGGTCACAACCTGGACCAGTGGGACAAGACACACTCGCTCACACAGCGCGCAAATACAAAGTCACACATGCAAATGTAAGGACATACACAGACTGTAAGCACATGGCACACACATACACAGTCTGCAAACATATGTCTCACACACACACACACACACAACATGCAGGGGGCATACAACACAACACAAGGACGAGAGACTAAAGAATAAACAGGGCAAAGATAAAACAGTTAAGCAGACAAAAATACAAAGAGATAAATACAAAGCTACACACACACACACACAAACAGAGAGAGAAAGAGAAAAAACAGACAGCATGAAAAAGATGACGCAAGCACAGAAGCAAAGCCCCACATCATCAGGGGCAACAGTTTAATCAGTTTAATTAACAAACACATGCATGTATGCATGTAAGCAAAAACACACACACACACACACACACAGATAGAAGATATGGTGTGTGCCAAGCAATAGTGTGCCAAAAGCTGTACAGAGCAGTATGTGCCCGTGTGTGTGTAGGAGTGTACGCATTAAGGTACAGCTGCGAAAAGGGATGTTTTTCAATATCGATATACACGCAGATTATTTTTTCATTTAGCCAATTAATCTTTCAATCTATAAAATATCAGAAAATAATTAAAATGTACCAACAAAAGTTCCCAGAGCTCAGGTAACGTCTTCAGTTTTTTGTTTTGTCCAAACCCCAAAGATATTTAATTTATAATGATATTAAACAGAGAAAAGCAGCAGATTCTCACATTTCAGAAACTGGATTATCGACTAATCGATTCTGTTAATCATACAAATGCATACACACATTCTGACACACATGCACACACCAAATAAAGAATACAAATACAGTCTCCCAAATGGACACCACCACAGACACAGATACGGTCACACACAAATACGACACCCGCACAGATACACACACACCTCATGGTGGTGGTAGCAGTTAGTCAGCAGACCAGCCATGTGATGGGGTGGTGTGGTGTGGATTAGGGGCCAGTAAGCCTATTAGGGCGACAGGAGGGACCACCCGGCCTCCACAGCCACCTACAACCCACTAACAAACACACACACATTCTCCAGACAGTGGCAGTTTCTCACCAAAGATATCAACACACAGCAAGACACAGACACACACATCATTAACACTGAAGATATTTTTTTTGCTCTGAGCTTAATTGTGTGGAGTAATTTGCTCTATATTGTTGCAGTGTGTGTGTCTTCATTTTCTTATTCAGCCTACAATACTGTATGTGCTTCAATGAACAAAAATAATACGTTAGTTGCATTGTGGCAGAAAATGGCAGCATTTAGAGTTGTAATAGTTGTGTGTGTGTGTGTGTGTGTTTGTGCCCGCATAGGGAGGGGGTCCAGGCATGGGGGGTAATCGCCAGCATCTGTTGCCTCTCCTCAGGGCGATTAATTAGATTAAATTAATTTGGAAAGCGTGTGTGAATGTGTGATCCCATACTAAGAACCCCCCCACCCCCTACCATCCTACAGTGACACACACACACTAATTTACATCCTTCCAGCTTTTAACTATAAAAGCATATATTATTTAAAATTAGCACTGTAAGCACACACAAACAACACGAGCGAACGAACACGCTCTTCTTCCTGACACAATAAATTAGGCCTTTTGAGTTCCCAAACTATTTAAGAAATGGGAAACGAGCAAAGGTGAAAACTTTGGAGACACACGCGTGCACACGAGCGCAAATTAATCCCAATTTGTCGGCCTCGGCACAGGAGAAACTTTTGGGATTTCATACTTCATACCAGCTTTTGTCACCTTTGCGTGAATAGCCGAGGGCTGAAATAATTGTGTTTTTCTTCCCCGAGGCCCAGTCAGCGCTCACAAGCCACTGGCCTACGTAATGTGTTCCAGACAGAGAGAGGGGAGGGGGGGGCAGTATACGCACCATGGCTATGGGTACAATACAGAGAGGGTGTGTGTGTAAGGGGGTGTGTGTAAAGGTGATGGAGGTAGGTCGGCCTGTGCGTGGGGGCCTGTGTGTGTGAGTGAGTGTGTGTGAGTGTGTGTGTGTGTGTGTGTGTGTGTGTGTGTGTGTGTGTGTGTGTGTGTGTGTGTGTGTGTCATGGTTTTTCACTGTGTGCGCGGTGAGATGAGCGTGTGTGTGTGTCAGTTATGTGACAGTGTGTGACTGTATGAGTGTGCGTAAGTGGGAGGTATGTGGCGTGGAAATGGCCTTAATGGAGTTGGATGTGGTCCACAATAGACAGGACATCACCTCAGAGAGAGGACTGAAAGAGAGAAAGAGACAAGAGAGAAGACGAGATGGAAGGGAAAAGAAAGCAGTAACAAAATGGCCGAAGGGGTGACATCATAAGCCATGGTGAAAATCCCTCAATATACAGAACATAGTAGGGCTGAACAATTAATCGAAATATTATCGAAATAGCAATATGGCCAAGTGCAATATCCAAATCACAGAAGCTGTAATTTTTTGATAAAAAGGTAAAATGTGTCACAACATACCATTATAAATGAAGCACTGTGGTGCTACAGAGACGCCCCGGACTACAAATCGTATTCTCCAGACGTAAGGGAACGTGCTTGATTGGTACAGACCCCAGCAAAAATCATGTCATCATTTTTATATGTTTTTTCAGTGAAAATTAAATGCAAAAATGAGCATTCCCTCTAAAATCGTGACTCATATCACAATCGCAACATCTGTCAAAATAATCACGATTTGTTTTTTTGGCATATCTTTCAACTCTAGTACAAAAGTCATATATTGGTCTACATATGCTGCATTAAAGCTGAGTGTAATGACTTCAAAATGGTCCACACACCCTTCCATTGGATGTCAAAACATTACATTTAAGTAAAACTAAGACCAGTATTCACCAGTTTTTTAAACATTTTTGTAGGGGTGTGTGACAAATCTTTTCCCCTTTATGCAGCATAAAAACATGGTCACCCTTAATGCAATGATTGTGTTGGTTTAAAGTATTAAAAGAGGCGGTTAAAAGCCATGAGTCCTTAAAGTGGCAATTTCAAAATCGATATTTAAAATGTGGAAACATGCAGCAGACAGCCTGTCAAACAGTGTAAGCGGTGTTTTGGCAGAGCAGCCACAGATTTGGAAATTCCTTCTTTTCTGAGTGACATTGATGTAATGTGAGTGAAAAAGGTGAAGTATGACTTGGAGGGAGAGAGACGGGGGAGGAGCAGGGAGAGTGGGCCTTGGAGTGCGTATCACTGTATATTCAATGTATTCAGACATGATAGCTTCTCACTTTAAACACAACAGTCCTGTGTGTGTGTGTGTGTGTGTGTGTGTGTGTGTGTGTGTGTGTGCGTGTTATTTAAATCCTCCCACAAAGCTTTGAAGATGAGGGAAGTTGGTCATCTCCAGCTTTGGTTGATATGCAAACGCAGAGAGAATACACACAGACATACATACACACATTAACCCCCCCCCCCCCCCATGCACATACACACACAAAAGAGCCTGTCAGCACAATGCCTTCAAATATAGCCGTCCAATCTTTTGACTCTCAATTTGCCCACCTTTTTGATAATACGCGCCTATTTGAAAAAGGGTGAAAGGCAAGGGTAGCATGCAATTTAGAGATACTACTGTGTAGCCATTTTCAGCCCGCCACCTCTCCCTCTCTCTCTCCATCGCTTTCTCTTCTTCACCCTCTCTCTCTCTCTTTCCATCTTTTGATTATGCGATTCGCCTTGGCAGAGGAACAAATAGAGGAGAGAAAAAGGTAGTGTTTGACACTGCCATTTTCAATGACAAAATACAATCTAACCAGGGCCAGTAATTCAACGGGGAGGGATTAGCCTAGTGCGAGGTTGGGCCCCCAGATTAAGACGAAGCCACAGCGCGGGGATCTTGAATTTCATCATCTCCGGCGCTCGGGCACAATGGCGTATTCTTCCCCTTTCTCCTCCTCCGTCTGATGAGGGGTCAGGAGAACTCACCTCTCCTCTTCCTCCTCCTCAGAGCAGCACTCGCTACCGCATTCATTCATCCCTCCTGACTTTATATTAGCTTAGATACCTGAAAGGTGGGGGTGGTGTGTGAGGAGGGGGATCTGAGCTGTCTACACACTCATGCAAAGTCATAAGAAAATATCATCAGACATACACAAACATTTAGTGTGTTTAGATAAAGTTATATACCTTTTGTCACATATACATCCAGGCACATGCAGCCGCACAAATTTCCTACTGACACACATACACAGACAAACACACAGGTGACATAAGAGGGTGATCCAACATTTAACCATGAAAGCTTGAAAAAGGGTCTTCACAGATCTTAGGGTAGACTGCCCTCTTGTGGTCAATTTATATAGTTCCTTAATTTCTGCTCATCTGCTCTGATAATGTTGAGAAACCAGGAACATGAAAAGAGTCATGCCCGAAACATAACTATGAATAGTAGCTTTACTCTTATAGCTTACATCACACCTGAATCTATGTACTATATGTGAAGTTAAGGATTACTTAAGCAGGATGCAGTTCCCTTGCAAACCTACCTCCATATATATTTCTCTCCGTCTCTGTCACTCAGAGTCTCACATTAGAAGTAACAGTGATAGTACTCACTGGTGCTTAAGTACCAAACAAACCAGGAAACAAATGTCTCAAGAGTTTTGTGGCTTTTATATAAAACATTTCAGGACGTGTCCCAGACGAATTAGTCTATGTGGATGAAGCTATACGTCGTCTTGAAGTGCAATGACGTGAAAATTAGTCAAACTTTTTCCAAAAGCTGCTATCTTCCTCGTGCTTACTAGGGTTTTGTTATTACTGTATGTTTTTAGGCATTTAGCATACAAAGAGAAACTTCTAAAGACTGTAATCAGACAAACATTGAGCCTAAACCGCTAGATTTAAACATTAAAAAATAACTTAGAGACAAAGAGGTCAAGATTGAGAGCCACAGTCCTGACAATACACTTGTGACAAAAGAATGATGAAACAGCTATAGATATGTGGGTTTTTATCAAGATCCAATGTGGAGGGATTAGAGTTAAATGTGGAGGGACACATTTAAGTCTTTTAATTTAATGACTAAAATAAATAAATAAATGAGAAAATTATTATTAACTGTTAATTATTTATAACCAGGTTTAAAAGAACACCATAAATATACTGTGTATATAAAAGGCCACACATAGCACTATGTCATTTAACAACACCCTAAAAACTATTTTCTAAATAAACAAATACATAAAATCACACCAGTAGTCTCTCCCTCATTTTGCTTTTGCCATTATTTCACCATTGCCCTCCCTCTACATCTGAGTGTGTGAGGGTATAAGGTTACCTCCTCCCTCCCTCCCTCCCTCCCTTGTTTCCTCCCTCCTCTGTGCTCTCCATTCCTGCTGTCAGGGAACTGGTGTGGCTTTGATCTCTCTGTCATTAGTCAGGTATGCAGAGACACAGGCAAACCCACAAACTTGTCTTTTTCTCTCCCTTTCTTGCTCTCGTTTTGCTCTCTCCCACGCTCTGCCTGGAGAACACCGGCTGACCTGCTTGTCTTCTCGGCTTTCTATCAAAGAGAGAAAGGTAGAGCAGTTTCTGCTGTCGTCCCTTTGAGCTTGACGTGTACAGAAAGTGACAGTGGCAAAGCTCTCAGCCAGCTCTCCTAAAAAAAAATAAAAAGGAGGGTCGAGGAGTCTCGGAGGTCTATCCTTGTTGATCACTAGTGATGGCCCCCTCACTCGACAATCAAAAAGTTTACACATCAGAGCATTTGGAAGCTTTGAGAAAGTATTCATTAAAGATTTATTTGCTCATCTTGGTCACACTCACAAATGTAATTTCAGAGCTTCATAAACATTGCTACAGTTTGAGGATTAATTCCTGCCAAAACTAATGTTTCCTTAAAATGCCATAAATCTGTTACTAAACGTGTAAGGCAGCTATATATATATATATATATATATATATATATATATATATATATATATATATATATATTTATTTATTTATTTATTTTTTTTTTAAATGTTGACTGACATTCTTCACTTCTTACTATCACAGCAGTTTTGGCAACACGTCAAGGCTTGCATTTATCAGAAACACAAAACCGGCATAACGTGCGACAGTTCCTTTAAATGAAACACCCTGGAGCCTTCATTAGTGATCTTTCAAACTGGGCTTCTTCAAAACGTACACCAACACAAACAAATGTGAGCACCAGACAGAGACACTTGATCACTTCAAGAGCTTGCACTGAAAGGGAGGTCAGGCTGTCCCTGTGATATGTGTCTGTGTATATCCTGCAAGCACCTGTGACAGCATGGACCCACCCTGTTGAAGTGAATCATACCAAATCGAAAGGCACTGCTCTGTGGCTAATCTTGACGCCTGATCTCGCAGAATTATAGAGCAAAAGAAGTTATCAATGCTATGACTGTGACAATTAGTAGAATGATACTGAGATGTGCTGTTATGTTTCCCTCCAATGTCACAGAGTACAAACTGATTCTAATACAGACAATATTTCTTTAAGAGTTTAGGGGACACTATAGAAAGCATTAGTCATACATTTTTGAATAATTATTCTACTAAAGGCTAAAACAAGAAAGGCCAATGTGTAAGTACAAAGGCCTCATTTGTCCAGCATGTACTTAGGCACACCATGCCAAAGAAGTTTCCGGTTTCCTGGCAGAATACTGGTATATGTCAAAATACTCTCCCCATTTCTCTCTCCCTGTTCCTCTATTCCCCTCCCTCTTCCCTCAATCCATCCCTCCCACTTACCCAAACTGCCCAATTAATTCCTCTCTCTTTGCCACCTTCCCTGTATTTGGTTATTTACCATAAATCCTAGTTTTCATCTAATACTGTATGCCATCCTTCCCTCTGCTGCCTTGAACAGTAGTGTGACCAATATCACAAAAAAAAGGGTAAGAAAACGACTGTTGCATTATGAAAATGCAGTTCTTGTAAATGTGTGGTAAGTGAACAAATGAATTATATAAGTAAATAAATGGATACATATCTACTTCCAACCCTCGTTGGTAGTTAAGTTACTTGTTTGCAAGCTGCATAAACACACCTGCAGTTTGTGGCCTCAGGATGTGGCCTGCAAATGACACTCACACACGCCTGTGCTAAACAGTCATTGTGGTCATGCATATATGCCAACATCAGCACTTGTGGTTTAATCTGAGGGATGCCATCCACACCGAGAGAAGCATGTAATAGCGCAGGCTGACCACATGGTGGCAGAACCTGCATATGTAATGCAAAGGATTTACCTAGAAAATAGCTGAGAATAAATAAGGAATTTATTTCTCTGTCTCGTTTTACTTAGCCGTCATCACCAGTTATTGTAAATGACAGTCCAGGTGCCTTTGAGCAAGGCATCCAATCATACGGTACACTCCCCCCCCCCATAAGGTTAAAAAAAACAATAAAAAAATAAAAATTGCAGTGCACAAACACACACAATAAGAGAGTGTCAATGCAATAACAAAGATAAAAAGATTGAGGGGACAAAAGGACAAAGACATAATTTAGTACTCACATTTTCAATGACAAATGTCCACTCTTTGTCTTCAAACTCCTCTGCATGGGGGTCCTGCAAGGCCAACATAAAAAGAAATGCTTAAGTACATAATATACATATATAATATATAGTATAGTAGAGCAGACTGTATGGTCATTTAATACAGCATCAAAACTACACTTAATAATTACGAATTATCACGCAACTAGTCTTAAGCAACACTCAATAATTCAGAAGGCAATCTTGAAACAACTCATTTCATTAACTAAAGATTTTCATTTAGACTTACAACACAAACCCTGCAACAGAAAACTCAGTTTATAAGTAACAGCTCATTTGCTCTGCAAACACTCGCTCCATTCACCCACTGACCTGGTTTGTCTGTCCTCCTTCCCTTCTCACACGTGTCGAATGCTTTGTATTAATGAAGTAACTTTTAACCACGTGATAATGTGCTACTGACTCCTTGTCTGGTTGCAACAACCACTGACTGTCTATGTATACACAGTTTATTAGGTACACCTACCTGAAATTAGTGCAGTGTAATAAAACAGCCCTGCAATAAATCCAACCTTCATGAAGGTTATAGTGTTCAGTTTTTGTTGAAACAAAAACCTATTTACCCTATGTCCACCTCATTTATATCAACGAGGGTAGGCTAAACAACAGAAACACCTCTCTGTATAACACAATACGGTTCAAAAGCACCACAAACTACCACAAAACATCTGAACCTGAACCTCATGAAGGTTGGATTTAGTGCAGGACTGTTGTATCAGACTGCATTAGTTTTAGCTAGGTGCACCTAACAAACTGGCAACTGAGTGTATTTCTGGGCCAATCTGAGATTTGGTTTGTGTGTGTGTATGTGTGTTTTGAACATGTGTTTTCATTGTAAAGTAGACTTATCATAATGGGCAACCAAACTTTAAACTGAAGAGAAAGGAAACACACATCATGACATGACAAACACAGAAAAATCCCAAACTATAGATCTTTCTCCCTGTGTTGGTATACTGTCCTTGTGTCTCAGTCTTGTCTTTCTCCCTGCCTGTTTAGCTGTGAGGTGATGAGAGGAGGCAGTAAGGGAGGCTGTCTTACTGTGCTGGCATAAATGATCTCCACTGCCCTCCAGGAACACATACACACAACCACAAATCACTGCTGGACACACAAAGACATGCTAATCTAACCTAATCAACCTCTCCTTTCACACGCACCCGCTAACACACTGCATGTCTCCGACTCATTATCAGAAATCAAATACCTTGGGGTTAACTATCAAAATGAGCTATTCTAATACATCACGTTGGGTTCTGGTAATGTGAGACATGCTGTTATTATTGCTCATACTGTTACTATTCATTTTATTCTTTTACAGACAAAATGATTAATCAATAAAATCAATACTGACTAAAATCGTAGTACAGCCCCAGCCAGTACTACATGAACAAACACGTGCACTGATGGCCTTTCGGTCTGACTGCGTCTGTGACACATCCCAGGAAATCAATATTCCTGCAGCCTGGCACAACGGTCAAACACAACACCCACATGGGTGGACACACACACACACACACACACACACACACACACACACACACACACACACACACACACACACACACACACACACACACACACACACACACACACAGCAAGTCGTACAGATGCCTCATCCCTCTAAATGTTAAATCCTCCATTATTACATAAACTGCTTCTAAAAGCCAACAGAGCATGGCATTATCAGCCATCTCACTTTATTCTCAGTTTATGCTGTAGTGTTTTACTGCTGGTAAACATAAGCTGCAGGTCACTGACAGTATACAACCACTTTTTTATTAACATTAACAAGGATCTTCATGGATAAAATATTTAAAACATCTGTCCCTGTGCAAGCAAACATTTAGCTCTTCTACAGGTTTGGAAAATGCAGATGCCAATTCACAAGCCAAGACGTGCCAAGTGTTTCACTAAGGAGGTACCCACTCTGCTTTCTGCACATTGTCTCTATTAGGATTGATTCTGTCTATACAGAATGAGCAGTCAGAACGCTGCCCGGTTAAATTACTTATTCATTTCAGTAATTTCTTGCTGTCTACAAAGTTCAGCTAAGGCTGCCTGCTGGTGTACATGTCCCTGAGGTACAGGCTGCAATACTGCTGAGCTCAGCTGTTTTCACTGCAGAGCTTCAGGCCAGACACGAGTATGAGACCATCTCCAAATCACTGTTAACTTTCAGTCAACACGCTACAGAAATATCTTAATTGTAAGTTATTAGGTATTAGATTTTTACAGATATAGACCAGCATTAAGCAATATTTGTTTTATATTAAAAGGGGTACTCGAGAGACAGATAGTCAAAATCATTGCAGCAGAGGTTGAGATTTCCTTACTTTTATTCTCAAGTATGTCTCGAGCTTCGAAAAGTCTAGATCCTACATTTTCCATAATGCAACCAACAGCATCTTATTGTTAGACACTACCTGTCTGTTAAATGCCTACATCTTTCAAAATCCATGTTGGTTGTGCAGGCTTTCTGTCAAATATTTGCAGTATAATATTATACAGCTAGTTTAATAGGTGGAGTAGGTCTCTTCATGAGGAGTGAACTGACTTTTATTTGTAAAACTGGTGGAGTGTCCCTTTAAAAATGAATCATTTGACTCCAAGCAATGTGAAGAATCTCTTTAGTACCAAACCGACTGAGAAATAACACCCAACTTTGCAATTTTATACCACTTTATAACTCATCGTGTAGGTTTTCCGCCCCTCATTCACAGCCTATATGGTTGAGTCTCACCGCTCTCAACCCCCCATATAAAACTGTAGACTGCCCTTTAACGGTAAACAAGCTCAGAAAACTACCTGCCCAGCACAAAACAGCAAAGAGACAACAACAAAAAAAAAGTGATTGGTGAAGAAAGTCAAGCATCTAGTGAGCTAAGCAATCCCATATATTTCTCGAGAGTTTGTGGAGCCCAAACCAGAGCTGAAACACAGTGAATATTAGACTTATATTATTCAGATGGCCAGATATACAACTTCTATGACATGCTCTTGTTGCTCTGTGTTTGTGTAAGTAGGCAACTCTTTGCTAACACCTTAGCAATAACAACTTGATAAGCCAATGGTTTATCAGGGCTGTGTTTGTCTCCTAGCGGCCAAGTCAACAAGCTTCTAGAGTGCAGAGGTGATGTTATTTGATTTGTGGCTTCATCCAACCAATGTGGGATAACTGTGCCTTCAGTGGCTTTGCTTTGTGTGTCATTACAAAAACAGCTTTATTACTTCCTCTGGGACAGGAAGTGGACGTGGGCTGAGAATAGAAAGACACCGACATGTACAGCAGTGTTTAACAAGCATAGAAAACTGAGCCAGTACACTTTTAACTGATCACAGTATGACTTATATGTTTTTACAACGATCTGGAGATAATTTAAGTCTCAGATTTTTGTCAGTATGACTCCTGTCTTTCATTGCATGCAAGTCCACATGAAGTTTTGTATGGACCCTCCTTATCAAGTGCCTTATTGGGATTCACTACATTGTTGTAATGTACAGTAGTAGGTAATGTATACACCCATGAGCGAAAAGTAAAAAGTTACTAATGCCCTCACAAAGCAGAGGCAGTTACGCAGGTATTTGTGGCAGGAGGGTAACAAGACACTGAGCTCTGAGCTAACCTGTCAGCTCAGAGGCCCAGCATGTTTAAGTAAGCCAGGTACGGTGACAGATACTGTGAGTACAAGCCTGTCATTTACAGACACAACTGTATAAATAAATCTGTAAGGGCTTTCCAGTTGTAAAATAAATTTAAAAAAAATTAAAAATGTCAATAAGTAAAACTGCTCACTTTATCAAATTGTCCAAATTTGTTTTCATGCACAAATCAAATGTGTCAACATCAACAGTCCTGGCCCTATTTACCCTCTTTCTCCACTCATAAAAAAATCAAATCTACACACTTAATATCATTCATCTAATACTTATGATAAATGCCTTTCATATAGTAAAAAAATACACATTGTGCTGCTTTTGGGTGTCGCTGCTTTACTGAAATTAAGCAAATCTTGAAAATAAAAATCAACATTTGATGCTAAATGTCCCGGTTTTGAGGTGAAGGAAAGAGTGGGCATCACTCCAATTATTTTTGTAGGTTACTTTTACTGCTATTCACTATCATAAAGACCTTCATGTTCAATCAGCAACCCTAGTCCACCTTAAACATATAAATACTTGTCTCAGTGCTAATTAACCAGTTGTGGCCTACCTTAAAAAGAGTGACAGTGATCTCAATGTTCTCCGGTACAGGCCACACCACCACTCCTCTATAGGGATTTTTGATGCCAGGCTGCCAGCTGTGGGACTGCAGGACAGAGGGACAAAATAATTTTATTTAAGAGTGAGAACCTTTTCTGGTTTTATTGTGTCTTTATTTTGTTTCGGTTTCCACTCATCAAATACAAACCTTAGAGGATTTCCGCCGACTCCTGCGTGTCCAAACCACCACCAGTTTGTCTGGTTGCCTGTGAGGAAGGAGAGAAAAGACAGATGAGTGAAAAAAGGCAAAAGGTATATATTCATCAGTCCACCCATCTCTGTGCCTCCATCTACCTACACATCAACATATTAAGACCATCAGTCCAATCAGAACTTGTATGTTAATGCCTGAAGTTTTAAAACCCTGATAGGCCTACTGTTGTACACACACAAACCAACAACAACAATGCACACACACCTGCACAGCCACTATGAATAAATCATAAGACACAGCTAAACCCTGACTTTGTCTCTGTGGACTGCAGCATACACAACAGGACACTCACACACAGACAGAAACACACACACACACAGACACACAAGAGGTTAGTGTGACAGGAAAAAAACTGAGGGAGGCAAAGAGTTACGGCAACCTAACCCAATCCAGGTCAGAGTCACCCTGCACTGATGGTGTAACCCGAAAGTCAAAACTGAATTAAATGAAATCGCAGTGAAAGAGGAGATGAGCGTGTAGGTAAAAGCCCAGTCCAAAATAGAAGTGAAATACTCCACCCCACAGAAAATGAGTTACAGACAACATATATGTTATAAAGATTGTTTAAATTTAGTGTGAAAGAGGTAAATTACTGGGATAAGTGACAGAAAAAACAGAGAAACAGAGTGTCGCAGTAAGATGCTCATCAAGGTTCAAGGTGTACGTCTTTGTCATATGTGGGTCAAACAGAGTCAACGTGTGCGATGTGAATATAACAGAGACATGGGTCTCCTAAAAGGTTACTTAAATTGTTTGCATAGCCTTAAAGTGTATTCAGTGCAGCGGTCATGGTCCAATCTGCTGCTATATCAGCGTATCGATCATGATTAAGCAAGTAAGTAACTGAAAATAACTCTTGATTTAAGCAATCAAATGTAAATATTAAGACACACAGAGCATTAGCCAACTTAAAAAGCACACTCTGAACAATCATAAGTATAAACCTGCATGGAGCTGTGTGATAAATTACAACTTACTCGCTACTTTGCCTTGATGTGAAAAAAACACCATGACAAATTAGGGACTGTCAAAAGTTCTCCCTTACATACTCAGCCTGAGAAATCACCCAAAACACAGCCAAAGCAAGCTAGCTGGCAACATGGCAAGTCTGGACCTGCTTGCCTGTCCCTACTGGTGCATGTGTATATCGTAAAAGTGTGTGTGTGTGTGTGTGTGTGTGTGTGTGTGTGGAGGGGGACAGAACAGTTCTGAAGCTGAACCGTTTAATTATTATATTAAATGTACCACTTAATATTAAATAATATACTTAAGATTAAATTCATATTTAATCTTTAATACTAATATTAATTTTAGTAGGAGTGCCCTGTCATGACAATGTCTAATGACAATGTCATGACAAAAATTCTGTGTTTCCGCTACCTGTTACATTCATTCAATCATTCATTCATTCATTCACTTCGGACCGCCGACTCAGTTTTTAGTGCCACAGCAATCCCTGGCCTCATGTTACCTTACTTAAATTTTATGTGATAAGAGTTCACGCAGTGAGGCATACAGATTTTTAATTTAGGAAAAGAGAGCACCTGTATCCGATCAGTACTCTGTATCAGCAGACACCCTGAGATGAGATATCGGTATCAGTATCTGGAAAGAAAAAGTTGGATCAGTGCATCCCTGTATATTTTAGACCAAAGTGTCAGGACCCGGCCCTGACTTACCTTGATAAAGTGCCCTCATAAAAACACATTTATATCCCAAATCCTAGTATATAGGTCAAACCATGCTCAGGCTTTTGGTCAAAGACAACAGAGTGGCGCAGTTAGCAGATGCCAATCAACAAGATTGTCTGTCAATATGGGAGTCCAGGTTTAAGTCCCTGTTAAGTTACTGTTGTGCCTGTGGTGTCTGGTTGTTGTGTGAAAAATGTAAAAATAACCGATAAAAAAATGTAATATTGGCTGATATTGTTATTAAGCTCTCAAACATTAATATTGGTGTCTGCTTCAAAAATCCAGTATTGGTCGGGCTGTACTGCTTTTGCCAAGTCTTACTACTGTACAAGTCAACATGTGGGAGGTAGTGTTGAACCTCTATATCTGTGTCAATGTTCCTGTATCAATGGGTTTGTAATATAGCTGTTTGTGTGCATATACTCCAGTGTTAAGCACAGCAAGCATAACACTGGGTTTATGTGTGCATGGGCTCTTATGTCAAAGACTCTTGAAGAACAACAGCAAAGCAGCCATTCTAGGATAAGAATGGCTGACTGTGTGATAGAGAGAGAGAGAGAAGACACAAAAGAGTGGAACAGAAGAAGAAAACAGAGTGACAGAGAGGGAAGGAAAGAGGAGGAGTGAGAGGGAGAATGACAGGCAACAATTTCAGCCTTGGAGAGAGGCCTCACATAGAGAAGCCATTGTCCAAGAACACAGGCTATATCAGAGAGCATGCAGACACACAAAATACCATCCCCTTATTTTTTCCCCTTTGTACAGTACTCGCTGTGCTATGAGAAAAATTTAAACCATTCGCCTGCAGGCTAAGTGACATCTTCACACTGTTCAGCTTCAACCTCAGGGCTGCATGTTCCTTCTGTGTTTAACAGGAATCAATGAGCCATCAGAGAGGAATGCCACAACAGAAGAAACAAATGTGATTCAGATGGCCACAGAGAGCTCTGGAGAAAGACATTTAAAGTGTGTGTTCATCTTGACAGCAGCCCTCACTCATACAAAAAGCTACTTTAACATTAAGGCCTTCAGTTTATGCTGGATTTGAGGTTTAGTTTGGGTAAGGGTTGGCTATAAGGATGTTAGGAAAAGAGGTAATGGAGGTTTATTTAACATACGGCAATTTTCAAAACGTCAAGAATGCCTGTTTACCTCTGTATCATGCTGTCTGCACAAAAGAAACTTATTTGACTCTCAGCAGCTGGGTGAGAGAGAGGGTAATGAAGGAGAAAATAAATGAATTAAATAACAAACATGCATGTGTGTGGATGTGCGTGATAAATGGTAATACAGCCTTTGATTTATAGATCAGAGAGGATAAAAAGAAAATATACAGTGAGATAAAAATGTTAAAAAAAACATTAACACAAGGTTTTCAGAAGATGAAAAAGAGATGGAAGGATGAACAAAGAATCTGTGTGTGTGTGTGTGTGTGTGTGTGTGTGTGTGTGTCACAAAGTCAGGGTTCAGACTGTATCACGGTTTTGAGCCACAGATCAGATCATTTTTCGGATCAGAAAAAAAAAAGAAAAGAGGTTTGGGTTAAATTCATTTAAAAATGCACAACTTTGGCCCTGTCTGTAGTCACCGCTCTGTAGTCTCGCTCAAAGTACTGCCCATAGCACTATCTGATTGGTTACACGTCATGAATAATGGCCTATCAACACTGAAGGCTACTGTGCCACAGACAGGCAAGGAGACTGGAGCAGCTCCGGTGAGCGAGCGGAGCTGTGTCGAAGGGAAGGCAGCAGATATTCACCGAAGTTGCAGTGGGGGGGTCCCGTACTACGTTCCATTACACCACTAGCGTGTGTGTGTGTGTGTGTGTGTGTGTGTGTGTGTGTGGGCTGGAGAGACAGGGCAGATAAGAGTGAAACTGGGTCAGCAAGCTCAGCAGGAGCTGAGACGAGAGCCCTCTGAGATTGACACTAAACACAGATATAAACCCTCTTACATTTAAGGCATTTAGCTGCAGCTCTCATCCAGAGAAAACTGCAATTAGCGAGCATGTAGATGTTCAATGTTTTCCTCAAAGACACTTTAGCATCAGAACAGGTAAAAAAAAAAAAACTGTTGCAACAATACATCACCCTGCAGTTACTGTTGAACATGTTTTAATTAGCATTTTTTGTTTTTAATGCTTTAGGCTTCAGTGCCATTTCGTATAGGAATTCTGCTTTCTAAAAATTGTATTTTCTACAATCTAACTTCTTCAGTCAGCTCCATGTTGCTTGAATGTGTTTTTGTGAGTGTGTATTGCACCTTGTCTACTCTAGCTGTGCAGCAGAGGCAGCATCTATACTGCATCAGCTCAGCTACAGTACTGCTAAACACTCTGAAGCATTATGACTCACAGCTCAATACAAAAACAGTATAAAACAAACCTGAGTAAAACGATGCTTTGGGCTGCACATTAAGATTAAGCAGCACATTAAGTGAAGCAGGGCAGGTGTAGACTGCAGAGCTGCACTGGTTAAAAACTAAGCAAATCTGTTCCATCAGATGGAAGACAGAAGGACATGGTTGAAATGTGTCTGCACAGTTAACTATTTAGTCTTTACAGAGCTCAGGGGAACAGATGGGTGGTTTCACAAAAATGAAATCATCAATATCAGATCTCTAGCTCTTTGAACAATATGTGCCATGTAACACACAGACATAAAAATAAAAGTTGATCATCAAAAAAATTGTTTGGCAGCTTATATGTGCTTGTGGTAAAACATTCGAGGCTCCATGTGCATCGTCCATCTGCCTGCATGGTTGGAAGTGAAGGGTGCGTCAGGATGTTGCGGCTGCCCTATCTTTCCTGTAGGCAGGAGGAAGGAACCACTTCACATTTGATATGATGGCGCGCACACACACACAGAGTTACAAACCCAAACATGTAGCAGGGTAGGGCTCAGTTTAGTTCAGTGGCACAGCAATACAACATACCCAAGTGATGAACACTGTTATAAAGAATTGTGTATTTTTAAAAACACAATAGTGACTTTGGTATCTGGTGAAAGCTGTCCACTCAACATGGATTTCCATTTTTTATCCCTGAATCAGCTGAAAGAAAGTGACTCTACATGGCGGCCATATTTCTAGCAATATTCCACCTGGCAGTCTTCTATTTCTTCAATGCCCGAGTTTAAGTACACTACAGACAAAAAAAAAAAAACTATATTAAAGATGTGTTAAAAAGTAGGCTGTGGTAGGGTTCAAGAAGCAGGAGTCACTATTAAGAATTGGTTTTTACTTTGTAATTAAATGGCACTCAAAGTTGTCACCTCTTAAGTTAGAACAACTCTGGGGCAAATTCATTGTCGGTCTCACCGTTCAACTTTCTATGCTTGAGGGGTCTGTGTGTTTGTCAGAGCGAGATATGAGCTGTAAAGGTTGATCACAATGGTGTGAAGAAATTAGGAGGACAGTCAGGGTAAGAGGGAAGGGAAGAGGCATGTTAAGCAGTGTGTGTGTGTGTGTGTGTGTGTGTGTGTGTGTGTGTGTGTGTGTGTGTGTGTGTGTGTGTGTGTGTGTGTGTCAGAGACAACTAAAAGCGGATACTGTATCATCCCGACTAAATGCTGCTATTACTCAGAGGAGGACGAGCTTTGACGTCTGCCGACACACTTCCTATCTGCCTGTCAATCACAGACACTGGGAGAGATGTAGATTTGTTGACACTGTAATACAGCAGTTGCAAAAGATGAAACATCACAGACTACGGCGCTGCGATGCATACTAAAACAGACACTGCTGCAATACACACAAGCACACTGATATATAATCTCTCAAACTCATACCACAGACTGCGTCACTGCAATGCATAAAAGGTTATTATGTTGTAGTATACAATGGGACTGAAGACTGCAGTGCGATACACGCAAACAAAAGGCTGTCGAATGTAGACTGCTGGGCGATAAGAGGTGATATAAATAGTCAATACAATGTATTTTGATTTATATAATCTTGCAATACATTATCCACTCACTCCACTACTGCTCCCTCTCTTCATACTTCACCCTTTACCACGAAGATTTATCTTTATGCAACAGGGATGTAACAATCCATACACCTTTGTGTACAAAAAGGCCTGTTTTACTCCTCTCTACCCTTAACTGACATAACACAAATAGTGACTAAGCTTATATCCAGTGTATGAAAGCTTTTTCATTTGCTGTTCTAAACACCACACGTATTCTGTCTCGCATACAGAAAACAGTGAGTTTTATGTTTCCAACACCACCAGCAATGGCAAATGCTTGGATTAAACAGCAGGACACAACCCTGCATGTACTGCAAACTCAGCTGTCCTGTTGGGGGGCCTCTCTTGGATAGCCCGAGGTTCCCCCCTGTGAGTATTGCTAGAGATGTTTTCTGTTTCTTGTATGGAGAAAGATTGATGGCGTCAGATAAACTTCACTATGTCTTTACAAAATGCTGTTTCATGTTGTTCCGTCACTGCTGCCCATACTTTCTAAACTTGCTTTGTGATATAGGGCTCTTAAAAGGACTATATACAGTCAAATACACTTAAAAGATCTGCATAAGCTTCTTTAATATCAACTGAATAGAAGAAAAAGAGTGCTACAGAAATTTAAACTTCACCAGCAAAAGGATCTGCAGTGCTATGGTTAACCCTTTTACCAAAGATGCAGTCAAAATGAAATGACAGTGACAGCTAAAATGCTTTCAAAATACAGTTTACTCGGAAACATAACAGCCCCATCATGAAAAGCTTTGCTAAAAACAACACAGAGATGCTATTGATTACATGGTAATTCTATCTGGCTACATGCAAGCGTGACTAATCAAGACTGCTTCCCTCACTGGCACATGACAAGGCAGGTTCAACAGTTCTGAGGAAGAAGTCTTTATACCAATCAAGGACTGTGGAGAAGCCCTGAAGGCACACACACACACACACACACACACACACACACACACACCTTACCTATTTGGCAATTTCTGATTCAGCAAAGACAGGATGGTTGAGAGTGGGAAGACACAAATGACAAGTGAAGAAGTGAAAAGAGCAAGAAAGAAACAGAGGGGGAGGACTGCTCTCACTCTGCTATGATATCAGTCAAGACAGATGTAGCAGTGCAAACAATCTGTGCAACTGTCACACTCGACTGCCTGATAAACTGAACACACACCACATACACACACGCAAGCACACCTACACTGACGTGACATGACGTGAAAAGGCAAAGTATGACTTTAAATCTACATTAAGTCTGTATAACATAGCATTCACAGGGGGTGATAAGCAAAGTAAGAAGTGTTTAAAAAAAAAAAAAACGTCCTATCCACACTATCCCAATGATTTAATTTCCTACATCTGTGCTTACTCATTCTCTCGTTTTATCATTTTTCTACCAGGCAATACTTTGTTTTAATTTATTTGTTCAATAAATTTAAATCTGTGTTAGCATTTGTCCATTTCTGTTTAAGATGAGATTTTTTTTAATGAGGCTCTGAAGTTCCAATCCATCTCATCTATTTTGTCTCAGTTTCATCACTTTTTAGTATTATTCAATATTTAATATTTATATTCCGTGTCATACTATCACTCTTGTTGAAGCTCCAAACCTCTGGTGACAGCTGTGTCTTCAGCCATATTTTGTTGAAACACTGTGTACTGAGCATAAAGAAGAAATGGATTATGCTGTGGAAGTGCTTTGAGAAGTTTCTGCAGGCATTTCAAAACTTTTTGTCTGCCATTAAGAACTTGTCACCTTTGGAGTTCATTGTAAACAACATAATTTACGTTTGTCTTGAGAAGGACAAAATCTGTCAATCTGACCTTTGAGACACCAGGATTATGCATGTATTTGCAGAATTCAAAAAGTGACAATAAAATTAGAAGTGTGTGTAAGTGTGTCAATGAGCCCTTGTGGCCTACACTGACCTCCAGTTATAGAACAGTCAGTCAGTGTGGGTGTGGCAACCAAAAGCTGGGTCAATGACACAGAGTTCATGTTGAAAGCACTAAAGCCAGACTCAAGTGTCTGGAGTGAAAGCTAAAGCACCTCACTAATCAGCTTGCTTGATTGTGCCTGAATGCATGTGTGTGCATGTGTGTGTACTGTGTGTTTGTAACTGCAGCCGGCTGTGTGGCAGGACCTCTTTCTGTAACTCTAAAATGTTAATATTTTTGTTTAATCCTGGAAATATAATTTGATTTAAGGCTGTGAATGAAGTGTGTGACCATTTGTGTATATATGACATTATTCTATTGTCATACTGGAAGTGAACATCCCTTTACCAAGCTTTAAAATGTAAATGTCACATGATATTTTCCTGGATCCAAACATTTCAAACAGTCAGACTGGCACCAAACATGACCTTTACTACATCAGTTAGAAAAAGAGATTCTCTGAGATCTAGTCAGAGTTTCTTCTCACTTCTGAATGAACTTGTGTCTACCATTATTTTCCCAAATTTGACTTTTACATTACTTCTATATGCTTTATGGCCAGATTTGAAGATTTCCACTGCTGATTAACACATTGCCTCAATCTCATTGCCCTGCTGCATTCAGCTGTGTCGCATCACTCTTCTGATGAAGACTATTGTTAACATCAATACAGTATCTGATGATGTAACAAATGATCTATAACTACAAAATCTGCATAGTGGGCTGTGAATTGGGACTGCACAATGTTTATCCAGACATTGAAAGACTTCATTAATCCCAGTGAGAGCCTGAACACATCAAGCGTAAAGACTCGTTTTGAAGCAGCTGCATTTCACATTCAGAAAGCAGCCGGGTTTGTTTCAAGTCAGCTGCATGTTACTTTAAAGACATTTAAATAGTTAGTATGCAGACAGTAATAGCTGAGAGTTTAACTGCAGAGACAGACCAACTAGAGGTCAAGTGTGGCCAATTATGGATCTGCCATGGCTGAGGAGAGAGACTCGGTGAGAGCAAGTTACAAACAATAAAGCAGGTAGGTTTGACGGATGACAGTGAGGAGCTCCACCTGCCCTGAGGAATGGAGGTCAGGTAAGAGTTATTTAAATCTTACCCGCTGAGAAAGCATATGGAGGGCAGAGAACTGTCAAATAAAAAAGAGAACTCTAAGAGGTGAAGAGGAAAATGAAATGTTTCTTTGCTGATATGACAAGATCTTTTGACTGAGATTGTGAAGTTGACCAAATTATGGAATGCTATCCAATAAAACTAATGGGCACTGTCTACAGTTTGTGGCTAAAATAACTCATAGACCCCTCAACTTATGAAGTCCATGTGTTCAATGCTAAAAGAGAAGTGTACACACTGGGAACAGTATGCATCTTTTCATCTTGGTGCTTTAGTTTACTGGCTCATCTCCAATGCACTTTCATTCCTCCCTTATCACTAGATTTCTGCAGTGGCGGGGGAGTTCACATTAACTGTATGTCTGCAAAAGCCTTGCAGAGGGTAAACGCAAAGCAATGCTTTTTCTATGCAAATGAATTTAACTCTCATGAGAAAGAAACAAGGCACATAATCACAAGTGAAACTCTCATGCAAACTTTGACTTCTAGGCAGATGGTTGGTGAATAGGGCTGCATCTAAAGATTAGTTTCGTTATCAATTAATCTGCCAATTATTTTCTCAATTAATCGTTTGGTCTATAAAACATTGGAAAACAGTGAAAAATACAGTGATTACATTTATTATAATGCAAGACCAAAAAAAGTGTCAAATTCTCACATTTGAGAACCTGAAACAATCAAATTTTGGGAATTTTTGCCTGAAAAATAAACGATTAGTCAATTATCAAAATAGTTGCCTATTCGTTGCAGCTCAAGTGATGAACACCCATCAACATCAAGTATGGAGCAAACAATGATGAAGGAGTCGACGTGCTTGCTCAACAAAACGTCCCAGACTACATTAATGTAAAAATAAAAATTAGAAAGAACAGAGGAAAAGAGGGATTCAGAAAGGAATTTGATACAGGACTGCAAAATGTAGTCAACATACACCTTATTTCCACACCACAAGACAGCACAATGAAAGCCTCAGGGAGAGATCAGGAATCACTTGCATCATGTGTTTGTGAGCATCTCCAAAACAAAGAAGGGAATGATAGGAAGCTGCCCTTCAGTACGGTAAATGAGATAATAAAAATCTCCCATCCCTATACCAGCTTGGTAACAGCCCTAGGGAGGGACTGACACAGTGGGAATCACAACCATCATGTGCCCAAGCACAACAGCACAGAAACAAGGAGCCCTGGTGACGACAGCATCGTCCATTTCTTAAGGCAGTGAAACATGAGCAGTCATACGACCATAGCTTCGGCAGTGATAGTACTTACTTATCAAAGTTATTCTGCCTGAGAAACAAACTGAATGGAAAAATATATATTTACAACAGGAGAGAAGCTTTGACATTTTCAGTGCTGGTCATGGTTGCTGGCAAATGAAACTGCTTTCTTTATTATATGTTTTAATTTACTTTCCTGTTTTTGTTTCTTTCATTTAATCATTCAGCCAGCAGCATCATCTGACCTAAAGTTTGCAGCTTGTGACCGGGAGCTTCTACAGAAGGAAGTGTGATGTGACCATTAGCCGACAGAAATTACAGTAACTGGGGTAAAGAATCTAGGGTATAGATTGATCTGCAGAAGGATTACACTACTGTTCTACCAAAAGGGGTGTGATAAATTACCACCATGACCACAAAATGATCAACCAGGAGCTCCTAACTTTTCCAAACATGCAAAGGGCGAGTACAACAAAGACAGGGAATTTATTGGCCTGCAGAGAACTTATATTTGCTTCACAGAATAGGAGAGAAAACTTTTTTTATACTGGAGAAGACAACAACATTTTTGGCCAATAGCTGCAGCAGCCTGTGCACATTACATTCCACCTGCACCAACTATATTTTTTAAGAATAGGGTTTCCAAAGTCTAACTCCAGTACACTCGTGGCTTGTGGTGTTTTGCTTTGCCATCCTGACACACATACAGTTTGCATTTATCAGCCTGCAGATGCAGCAGCACCGCTCTGCAGGCTGATAAATGATGAGCAGTCTCCAGGGCCATGTGTTTCTCTGCCTGACAGCAGCAGAGACAGACACACCGGCAGAGTTTTCATCACATTTAACACCTCATTGACTGCTTCACAACCCTGCAATGTTTCATGTCTCTTGGTGTGTGTGTGGGAGGGGGAGTGTAAATGCCCGTTTGTGTCCATAATTGCAGCACAGAACAACTACACTTGGGTGGATTCCACTGCAAAGCAGTTAAAGTGGCATTATCGGGAAGAGAGAAAGAAGAGAGGGGAGGGAGAGAGATCAAGTAACAAAGGAAGAGAGGGGGAATCAGAGGAGATAAGAGGGGTACGGAGAAAGAAGAAAATGGAAAGAGGAGCATTAATGATAGTGTGAGAGCTGCCCCAGATGCAGCAGTGGGTTTGGTGCAAGAAAAACAATTACAGAATCACAGGAGGAGGAGATGAAGAGCTGCAAGCAGAGGACAAAACAATCGGCAGAGTTAAATCAACAGCAAATGCTATAATTAAGGAAGTGATAAGCAAGCGCACCAATTACAACAACGCCAAGTATCAACAATGAAAACACTTTTTTGGGTTCACCCCAGTTTTGGCATTTTACTGGCACCAGTTCAGTTCAAATTTCCAAAAATATTAAAACAAAGACACGGGAGCAAGCATACCAAGGCAAATCCATAACTGAAGCCTTAAAATCAAACTACACTGAAACACTTTGAGAGACCGAAGAAGATGTAAACAATTAAGTTATTAAACCCTAACCCAAATTGTGTGGTTTCATCCAGAATTTCTGCACAACAGAAGACGACTGCACTGTACTATCACCTGGCAGTGAAACCATCTCCCGCTGCCAAACTTATACTCAGGAATGTGTCAAGGCCTTCAAATTTGAATAGAATGGAGAGCCACGTCAGACAAGTTGGCAGGAAAATGTTTCTCTGGCAGAGACATGATGGACGCTTGCCATAATGCACACATGTTCAACAGAAGACTGCATGTCACAACCTGACACACGCTGGTCACTTCCAATGAAATAGTGAGACTTTACTCAATTGAGTGTCTGATGTTTCATGCACTGTGGTTTCTAGGATTGACAATTTATACACACTTTTCAACTTTTGGCATTTAGCAACACTTTTATATGCTGATTTTGTTTGCTGATTTGTTCCAAGTGCAGTCCTCACTGTGACTGTCCCTCTTTATCACGAGTGAATGAACAACGAATGTAAACATAATAACTTTAAGTATATAATAATTTCACAGCTCACAAATCATCTCGTTTTCAGCAGCTAGACGTTTGTATTTGGAGCTCGAGCTAGCGAAGCCATTTCCAGTGCAAGTGGAAAATTCAAAGAATGAAAGCCTGGTTACTTTGGCTGTTTAATGAATAAACAACTTGGGCTAATAATGTACAACACATCTATCAAATGCTGCAGTAGTGCTATGACAATCCGCAGGTTAAATGCTGAAAAATAAATCAATTATACGCCGCAGGCATCCACAGCAGGACCACCGAACATCTCGAAGGAGACGTGTCAATCCACTTGAGTCTGGTGAGAGCGAGTGTCTGTGTTCAGAGTTTCTAAATCCCTCTGAAATGACTGATGGATGTGTGTGTGTGTGTGTGTGTGTGTGTGTGTGTGTGTGTGTGTGTGTGCCTTCAGGGCTTCTCCACAGTCCTTGATTGGTATAAAGACTTCTTCCTCAGAACTGTTGAACCTGCCTTGTCATGTGCCAGTGAGGGAAGCAGTCTTGATTAGTCACGCTTGCATGTAGCCAGATAGAATTACCATGTAATCAATAGCGTCTCTGTGTTGTTTCCAGTGTATATCTCTCATATCCACGTCTGTCAGCGGCAGTGACACTCTTGGCTTTTGACGATGTTTTTGAACTATATTTTACAGGACGGGTCGCCTAAAAAACACATTCTTGCTCAAAAGCACCAGCCTCAGGGGAAATACTAGCAGAGTGAGTGAGGGTTACATTCATGCTTATGTTCAAACTGAGTTGCCTTTCACTGTTGGGGTTGCACCCTCGACAGTGGCTGAGGGACTGAAAAGTGTGCCTCATTTGTGTATGTATCTCTGGTTTTCTCACACTTATATTTCTAGACATTATGATATTATGATACAGCCCAGTCTAAAACATAGTGAACATAATATAGCAAAAACTGTACAATAATTACCTAACATAGTCATGTACAAGTGCATCAAAATTATCTGAGGAAAAAACAGAAACCAGCAGAGAACAGAGGTTTCACACAGGATCTGCAGGGTTTGACACCAGCACGCATCCACTCACTGGTGAAACGTTGCTGCCTGACTAATGAACTTTGCTCCTCACTTACCCAACATGGGAAGTGAATTTCAGGCCAAGCTTTGAGTTTTGACCATTTAATTTGCCACAAGAAGGAGACAGTACGATGCATCCGTCCCAATTAATAATCTGAGCAAGAAACGTGGAGTCATGCTGCAAGCTGCTACATGTGGTGCATTCAAGAGCTAGTGGAAAACCTCTGTCTGAAAATTCTGAATTGGATGCTTGATATAATGCGTTAACAAGCTATGTTATCAGAAAAAAAAAAAAACTAACCTGCAAGACAAACAAGAACAACAAATGCACAGAAAGACTTATCAACTCAAGTGACAAATGGGTTACACATGATAAAAGACAGATATGGTCCTTAGACAGCATTATAAAAGATGCAAGAGAGAACGAGGACAATGAATTGTCCACTCTGTAGCCAAGTGCTTAGCAGCAGCAGGACGAGTGACATAATAAACAATTAAAGCAGGCGGACCTTGCACTGCTCCATCACACCAGTATGTATAATATTTGCTTAAGCCTTAATAAAAAATGACATATGTTTCTCTGAGCTTGGAGCATCTAAATCAGGCGGCCAGAAAGTCACCAGATTATATATGTAGTTAATTATAGATTAACGTACAATCACGAAAGCAGTGAATATGGTACAGAATCATGCATGTGTGTAAGAGAATGAATATTATAAACACTACAATTATAGAGGTCAGTTTATCCATTTCTATAGAGGTCAAAATACAAGTTTAAAAATTGCTTCTTATCATGTGCCAAGGAGGTTTGATATCCAACCCTGACCTGAGTGATCATAATTACCTGCTGCAGATGAAAGGCAACAGAAAATACTGTTCATTTTTCATCAAAGATGTTAAATATCAAGTTTCAAAGGGGCAGTGCTGCAACGCTGTGCGAGTGGTGCTTCATTTCACTGGCAAACACAAACACTGAATTCATTAATGTTTTAATGGTTAGTCTGAATTGATTCTGGAGTCTGAAATGGGTGTGTGAGTGGAATGCCAACTCCCTCTGCTCCACAGAGGAGTCGACTACAGCAACTAGGGCTAGATACAGACCAAAAATTACTTTACAAACATAAAATAAGGCAGGAAACTCCTCCAATCCTAGGCTCCTCGTCTGTCACCACTTTCCTTCCACCTCAAGGAGGAAAATAACAGAAAACTGCCCGAAGAAAAAAGATCTTTAGCTTGTCAAACATGAAAAGAGGGGAAAAATAAGCTGAAACCTCTCTAAAGTGGTGAAATCACTGATTTGCTAGTAGTCAGAAAACAGCCTCTCACAGACTGCCTGTGTCACCAATTCAACAAACTAATTTAGCTGAAGAGCCACCAATGAAGGCCGACAGGTGCAAATGCTACCAGTAGTATCAAGAGAAATACAAGCAACAGACCAGTGGCCAATGGCCAACTGATGGTGTGTCAGGGTCCTTACATTTCCATCATCTTCCATCTGCAGGTGACATTCCCAGATGCTCCTATTATGCGACGAAGCACATCTACAGCATATTGTGGGATTACACAAAGAACCATATCTATTATTATTATGCATCATGTAATCATACTGTTATGTGTTGGTGTTTGCCATTGGCAACTCATCTTAACTACTGTAAAATGTAAAGAAAAATGTAATTAAAAAAGGTCCCGTCTAAAATGAAGATCTGTCCAGAGGAAGACAGAGAGAGGCTACATTACCCGAGACCATCACAGGAGATTTAAGCGCCAAAACATCGATTCTGGCTGGATGAAAATGCTCCTGCGAACTCACCCCACATCCACATAAGAGGAGTACATACTCTACTCCGACTCCAACAGTTGTTTTCTGACGTAGCCGAACTTCTTGTACTTCTTCTCTATCTTGTTCTTTTTTCATTCATTATACAGCTATTTCTGTCACTTTTCATGTGAACAACCAACTGCAACCCTATGAATGCCCTTCATGAGAGACTGCCCCCCCCCCCCTCGCTATGACGGCCTACTTTTCACTCTGCCTTCGAGTGTGGCCGTCGTACGAACTAGTTCTGCCGGGTTAGGTATACATGTGAGGGATCACACACAGCAGAACAAACCCTTGAACTTACCTACTGATTGTTTGAAGTGTCCAACATTATCTTGACTTTAGAGATTATTCTACTGAGCCTTTGAGTGTCAGCCATGTGTGCATAATGCTTTAACATTTCACACAAGGTACATTCAAAGCACCCACATCTTTATGTATTGGCACACATACATTAAAACACTGAAACAAAGCAAGTGTTCAGCCTTTCTTCCTGTTAGTCATTACAGAAATGAAAGGGCTGTGGGTTTTCAAAAATCACTTCTGAAGGCTTCAGGATTTGAGATCCATTTGAGCTCTGGGGACTGTTTCCAGTCTGCGTAGATGGAAAGTTTTCCACTGCAACAATAACATACCGTACTGATGAAGTCCAAGGAAAGGCAGAAACCGTGCGCCAATGCTTTCTCACACGCTTTAAGCCAGGCGTGCACACAGATATACAAGCAGAGACCCTGAAACAACACTCTCAGCCACACACAGGGCGTAAAGGCAGACACTTCTTACATCCAAAGTTATTTAAATGCGATTTGATGCAGTAAAGCTGACATTTAAGATGAGTGGTAGGTAGCATCACACACTGGCTAGTGGCTCACAAATGGCAACATGAAATGGGCATGATCTAACACTGACATGATGACAGACTACGTACATGAAGTAGTAGTATTTGAACAAAATCTGAGCACTTTGTAATCCATCCAAGGATTGCTAAATTTAGATTGTCTTCATCACAGGTATCACAAACTACTATAGATTAGTACTAAATTATGTAACAATAAATGGCTATGTATACATATTTCTTCCGTTGCATAACATAAAAGAACACTTGCAAAACAAAGCGCCTGTGCTGAGCCCACCCACCCTTTGCTCTGGGAAGAGATGTACATTTTTCTCATTCCATTCTCCAACACGTTAACATCTGTCCCAGGTCTAAGCTCTGTGGGGCTGGGTTAGTCACGCCTACGGCATGCTGCTTGAGAATCCATGTCTGCAGGCTACATCTTTGCTTTACATGTCCCCGCTTTTCACTCATTACAGGATACATACCTGCAAGCTCAAGTGTAGCATTATATTCACCTATCTCTCCACTGTATCTTCACCTCTGAAAACACACCCACTAGCTCCTCCACCTCCATGCAGTGTATATCATTCATTCATTCTCAACAGAAATATCTTCGGGTTGTCCTTTTATAGATAGAGGCTAATGCCATGGGAAAGGCTGCTACACTAAAGCAAAGTAAATAAACTATTTAAAACATAACAGGTATCTTATTATTGTTATTATATGTCAGTGTGCGTACATTTGCTGTCATTATTTCTAACAAAGCGCTCAAATCTTATTAGAAGTGGAAGGAATGGGATGACATTGGCTGTTTACAACTTTAAACGTGTAAGTCAGGGATATTGTCTTAGTGTCAAAATCATCGCTTCAATTCTTATTACTTTAGACAGCCAAGAACTGAATATTTTGCAAAAAGCACTGACAAAAAAATGTGTGACAAGTGGGAGATACAGAATAAAATGTGCTACAAGAAAGCTAATCAGTAGTCATTTTTTAGTGACTAATAGTTCCAAAATTCTGATAGTTTCCCTACTTTCAGTGAGGTTAGAGGTCAGATCAGATTCCCAACGGCATCCCTGGAGCCGGTAGGTGTTTAGTGGTTTGCTCAAGGACATTTAAGGAGAGCGAGGGCAGCCTGAACCCAGCCCTTCAGGTTGAAGGGAAATCTTTCTGCCTGCCACCCTCCTTACTCAGGACTCAAACCAAACAAATTCAACGTTGGTGCACAAGAAAAAAAAAAGAAACATAGCAATTTTACAAGGCAGCCGGCCCCTCCCAGCATGCAGACATGCCTGCACACCAAGGAGACTGAGTGTGTAAGTGTGTGTGTGTGTGTGTGTGTGTGTGTGTGAATTATGGCCACCAGGAACGAGCTCAGCATTCCTGCACAGACAGAGACACACAGTTTTCATGGGGCTTAAATGACAGCACTGTGGTCGCCTGTTATTCCCCAAAAAAACTCACCATTTCTTAGTGCATTCCACCATCAGTTCCTGATAGGAAGCCACGAACTGGAATTTGGACGCATGCTTCCCCACACGTTGCAGTCTCTTCCAAACCGAGGCCATGTTTCTTTGGGAACGGGTGGTTTCTGTGTACCTATCCCGCCCTGGACTTCCTTCTTTGGGCTTCCTTCGCACTAATTCACACTAATGTTTATATGTATGTGAGCAAATCCAACCCACGTAGATACATAGTTTGTGATTTACCGGAAGCACATTGAAGAAGAAGAAAAAAAAGAAAGAGATAAGAGTGCACACCCAGTCGTGGCTGCTGGTCTTTAAAAACTGCCTGGTAAATCCAAATGTGAGGAATCTCTGCAGCAGTGGTGGAGGTCTGACTTGACGGCGCGCATGATGTTGAGATGAGAATTACTCCATAATTTCGAAAGGCATGATGAGTAATCCACTGGGTATAAACATCATATTTCCATCTGATGATCTCGCTGCAAAAGAAAGAAAAAAAGACAGTCAGTAGAGCAACAGCCAGACTGTAAAGCCCCGGCACTCCGGAGTGTCCTCGCTGATTTCTAACCTTAACTCCACTAAACGTTAAAAGGTCCCCGATGCAGGGATGCTTTGTCCGTGTGACAGCTTTTCCGTTACCGTAGGATGTAGCAGTGCAGATGTTAAAACAACCCAGTTTATCTACATCGCCAACGTAACACTTTGTTAATGTGTAAGAATGTGTTGAGGACTCCCGTACCAGCACGGCGCGCCGGGGGAGGGGGGGGGCTATTAACTGGTGTGGCAAGCTAACTTGGGATGTTTGATAATAAAATATGAAATGTATGTATCGAAACAGTGACAGGGAAGCAATGACATTACCTTAAACACAAGTCGCGTTGACCACCCAGTCCACAGAAACTGCACCGAGAGACACCGCCCGAAACCGAGACTCAAAAATAAAACGTGGAATATTTGGCGAAAACGTCTCCGAATCCGGGGAATAGTCTGAGCCGTCGCGCTCCGCCAACCGGAACGATTCGGCCGCTAGGCTAACGGCTCACCGTGCGAAACTGGGCTGACTGCGCCCGTGCGGCGCTCACCTTGCCGCAATATCCAACGCGCTGTCCGTTCGTCGCCAGCGGCGTCGAGAAATGGCGAACTGTCCGTGACAGACTAGCGGCCGAGCGACCGTAGCCCGCTTGAAAGCTAGTTATCGCCCCCTTTGCAGCAGCAGCAGCAGCAGCCGTTCAGCTAGCTAGCCCGCTAGCGACGACGGCTAGCCATCACAACACGGCACGAGCGGAAACCGTTGCTTCGGCCACTCGCCACATTGGCTCCGCAGGTAAACGCAAGTTCCCGGGACTCAGGACCGAGACACAAACGACGCTTACTTGAGCTCGTCCCCACCCCCCACCCCCCCAAAAAAAAAAAAAAAAAAAAAGGTAAGTTAAACTGAAGTACTTCCAGCCCCTGGCAGGAGTCCAGTTGTTGCTGACAGTTTGGCCGCTCCGCTCCCCTGGAGTGCGTAAAGTTAGCAAACGTGTAAAAAAATATTCCCGTTCGGGGGGATTTAAAATAAAATCGTTACCGAACAGCGGGGCTAAATTAGGCGCTATAATTGTGGACGCTATTCAGCATGAATCACAAATCTAGTGTGGGTCTAATTACAGTTGTTTGCTGTATTTTCTAAAACGACAGATTCGAAATATGTGCATCTGCCCTGCTCGTCCTGCGACAAATTGGTTTTATTTTGAAGGCTACTCGCCGTACTTCCGGTGCTGCCCTGAGGTTTATCCCGTCAGCTTGACGCAGCGTCGCCGCTCCATCATCTCGCCTGCCGCCTGGATGACTGAAGCCCGAAGAGACGCCCCCGGGCATTAGCCATTGGTGGGATTCGTGTGCCATTTACAGATTGTTTACTGATTCATGAGGCGTTTCTGGGTTGCCGTTATCACACTGGTCAAATAAGACATTTAATCCTTTGACTTTGAGAGTAGATGAGATACTTTCTGGCAGTGTTTTTTCCCTTGGGATGATTGCTGCTGTCCTAAAGACAAGCTAAATATTGTCAAAGTCAAAGTCTGCTTTATTGTCAGTTCTACAGCATGTACAAGACACGCAGAGGATTGAAATTGCGTTACTCTCAAACCCCTGGTGCAAACAACAAGCTAAGAGAACATAATATAACCAACTAAGAGCAAACAAGGCATAGCATAAAACACCCAATTTAAAAACAAATAAAACTCGGCATAAGGACCATGACAGATGTAAATCTGTGAGTTTGGATCATGCAAAGTATCTTACCCTATCCTATCTTATAAGTATAAGTATGTAAGTATTCTTATCCTAGCCCTGTGTGTAAAAGTGTTTGGGTGAGGGAAGATTTACTTAAATCACACAGCAGCCTGACAAGCAAACTCATTTCAAAGATTTGGGATGAAAACAATACATTTAGCCTAGTTCACCCAGGACACTACAGCATCAAAGCTCATCCCCTCAGGTTAGTGCTAATGAGGATGAGACTTCCATTTCCTGGTCCTGTCACATTAATAAGTGAGTGTTAACCTTGTAGCCCTGCGTGCCGGGGGGTCTTTTTCACATGTTGAGAGGAAATAAAACACCTACCATCCATCAGAAATCAATACCCCCTCCTCTACACACACACACACACACCATCACACATCCTTCACACTCCCTGGTTGTAACCACAGGCCTGTATGTAAATGTATAGCAGGAGGAAGAAGGACGGCACTGCAGAGGGAAATAGGGAAAGACAATATGAGGCAGATTAATTTAATCTCAAAAACGATATGGACGTAATAACGGAAAATTGATATCGTTTCCGTTTATATGTTTCTCAGGGTTATATGCTGCAAGAGAGATGGTAGATATATGTTTATTTTGTCTTTTTATATATTTATACATACTTTAAAAGCCCAGTCAAATTCAAATCATCAGAGAGATCCAGCAGAATATAAAACAACACCGTACTAGTGTTTCTATTGAGCCCTTTTGAGCCATATCAGCTCTTTTAGTGAACCCGCAATTTTCAGCTCAAAATAACTGGTCATTGAAATAAAAATCTGGAACACTGAACAATGAAAAATCAGCTTTGAGGTTTGGATGTTTTTCTGAATTTGGGTCAGCCAAAAAATCACAGGAAAGGTATCTACTTTTGATGGATGCTACAAGGATTTCCACAGAAGTTACTGGTCACCTTCAGACATTTGTTTACAAAACAGTAATATTTCTGATTATATCATGAGTTGCGTGTTTGAAATATTTAGCAGTTTCACAAATATATGCACCCCTAAATCAGGTTCCAGAGTAATATCTTGCTTAAATGTGTCATAGATAGATTATAGAGTGACGGTTTTGAGATCAAGCTTTAATTCAGATACGTATTTGTTAGCTGAGAACATTTCGGGGTTTAGGGTCAGAGCCGATTTGACAGCAGGGGGGCCTGCTGATCCTGCTGCTCTGTGTCACCTGTTTACATTTTACTCTGGCAGATTACAGGGAGCCTCCCTCCATGCGTCAAGGAATGCTTTGATGTGATAAATGACCCGGTGCTAAATGACGCTTTGTGTGTCTGCCCACATGTCAGCAAAGGCCTCAGTTCATACATAACATAGGGGGAGGACGGGCCGTGCCGGTGTGTCACTGTGTGAAAGAAAGAGTGTATTATAGAAGGACAGTGAGAGAGAGTGGCGAAGGTCAAGTGGAGTCCTGTATGTTTCACCCTCCCAACTCCAGACACTTCCTTTCTTTTTTTTATGCCTGATTCCTGAAAACAAAGAAATGATAATTTGCATCTCCTGTTGCCAAATGATGATTTTTATTTTACATTTTTATGCAGCTTTAATGGCTTAATTGTCAGGGGGGGGAAACAGAGAAGGCAGATAATCATAATCTCACAGCAAAAGCCATTTCATCCCTTAATCAGTATAACAACTTTAATGCTGCACAAGGGAATCGTTTCATGTGCAAATACATTGTTCTCAGCCTAAAATACAAAGTGGGGCTGCAATAGAGAGGAGCGCCATCCCCCCAACTGAGATTTGCCCTATTTGGCCAAAATATATTCTGTTTCTAGATACTGTCACTTCTCCAGGCAGTGGAAATGCTGAATCCAAGCTAAAGCAAGACATACAGTCTGTCAGCAGTGAGTGAACACTCATGATTACCTGACTTATTGGAGTTAAAAACAAGTCATCTCTGCTGCTTGTCTGGTAAAAATTTTGACTGTTGATTTGTGTGTTTGTTTTGCATATGTTTTGTCTGATTCCACAAATGATTTCATTATTCCCCAGAGGTCCCAATCCACGTGATGAGATCCACTTCTCAACACAAAATGCTTTTTACTTCCCAAATACTATGAAGAACTTTGTAGCTTTGCCTTTGTAGGCCTTTTGCACAGATGGAATTTATCAGAGGTACCACATTGGTTGTTATTGTGAGCTTTATATTGATCGTGATATTGTGCGTAGGGAGAGTGGAAGTTTCACACCTAATTTCTCTCTCTGTTTCCTTCTGTGGAGAGCCAACAACAACACGTCCTCCAGGATCTAAGCCAGCACTTCAAGCGTAGAGACTCTGGCGTTTGGTGTTCGACCACTTGAAAAGACGTGTTAACAAAGCAGAGTCCTTTAGATATAAGCCAAGTGAGTCTGAACCACTTCAGTGGAGCAAAGATAGCCAAATGTATCACTGCCGACAGTATTGTGGGACGAACAGAAAAACAAGAGCTGAAGCCTTTTTACTTCACCACTTTCACTTCTCTTGTGTTGTGATCAACACACTCTTTAAGAACAATTTTGTACCTCTTTAATTGGTCCCAGTGTGTCCCTGGCTTATATACAGTACAGGTATTATTCTCAAGAAATACACCTTAATGTTTAAGAGTTGCACAGAAGATTGGTTTATGTATTTAGTGTGCTTTGCTGTTTAAGAGGTTGTACAAAGCTAGTTCTGATGGCTATGAAAGAGAGAGGGAAAAAGCTACTTGACCAAACTTATTGCTTCATGGCAAAGTGCTTGATAAGTCAGGTGATATCCTATATTTTTCTTACTTGAAAAGACCAAAACTGACAAAGAATTGATCCCACTGTATTATCTGTGTGGCCAATCCCTGTTATATCATATTCCTCTGTGCCATGGAGCTCCATTGTTGTCCAAAAATGATTAAAAACACATCAGTGAGCCACACTGTTGCACTGGGTGACATGTTCCTACTTTAGGATGAACATGGGCACTGTAGTTTACAAGAGCACCAAATGTGTATCCATCCACAGCTGAAAATAGTCCCAAACAAATAAGCGTTTTACTCCTGTTTGAGTAACTTTTACTAAAAACTACAGTGCCCAGCTGTTTTTGGAAATTATGTAGCCTTTTTTTAAATTAAGGTATAGCAGGGAAATTGGAAAGTATTGACAGGCAGACTAACGCACTGTTGGTTTTGGTCTGATTTATGGGATTTGTTGAATAGAATAACTCTAGCCTTATCCTTACACACATACTGTTTCATGGACTGCCTGTCAGTGCTAGCAGGACATGATGCCTCAATGTATTCTGAAAATGGTCTATATCCTCTATCAACAAGGCACAACAACAAACAAAACAAACATGCATATAACTGATTGTATCTTCACCAAGGCAGCTTGAGTCATTATATCATATTTTCCTCCTTCCACAGATTCCTATTTGTGCTCGTCTCCCTGTGGAAGTGTGAGTGCCATGCTTGCAGTGCCAGATAAGCATCTTCTGCTTTGAACTGCACCATCCTGACTCGTGGCAGAGTGTGTGGTGGTATCTGTTGCTCGCTGCTCGGTTACAGGAAGTCTCCGAGTGGATCTACAGATGGATAAAGGGTGTGGTAATTTCCTCTTGGAGCGCTGCCATCAAAGTCACAACTGGGTTCAATTAAATATGGATTTGATTCGTATGTGATTTGGTTCCAAATTTCAGTATGCAAAGTTAGTCACATCAGCTATTTACTCCCTCCTCCATCACCTGTTTGCCAGGCTGACCTTGTATGATGTGTAGCCCATTCATATTTTGTTCCTTTTTATAGTTAATAAAGTTTGTTGTTCTGTCGGTCAGTGATAAGGGATGTTACGTTGAGCTTTATGAAATTGTTCTGGGCATTTTTCACTGTTTTCTTTTTATAGACCAAATGATTAATTGATTAATCGAGAAAATAATTGCCAGGTTAATCAATGATGAAAAGAATTGTTAGTTGCAGCCCTAACTCCAGTTAAGGCCTTCTTTGCTAAAATAATGTACATTGTTGGTACTGAAAAGAAAAAACTAAAAATAGCTTAGCAATGTACTTTGAATTTTGGGGTCCATTTTGGTCTTTGGTGGTGCCAGTATATGTGGCCAAACAGTAAAGAAAATGTTTCAGAGATCCAAAACATCAATGATAAACATCCGATTTTTTTGGTGTCAGTATCTCAGAATCAAAGAGCAAAGCGTTCTTTCTCACATTTGACAAACAGCGCTGATAAATGCAGAGATCCATCAGAGACGAGACAGAGAGATCAGTTTCTCCATCAACAACAGACCAGAATGCAATGCAGCCACAAGACATGATACATTTGAGTAAGGGACACAGGTGCAATCATAAAAATATGCCAATACGCCCACCGTTTACTGAAAGTAACAAGCTCACACCTGCTCTCCAGGGGCTGCCAAAAATGCGTTCTGGGAAACAAAGGTCGTTTCTCAGCTGAAGTAGAGTTAGACAACTCAGGTGGAGGGAAATAGAGTACAACAAAATGTAAATTATTACAAACCACTTCATAACTAAGTAACTCCTGCGATGAATAGAACATCTCACATTTATATTTAACAGTGTAAAAGTGGATCAGAGGGTAGATCTTCCCATTGAAGACAGTTTATGGACACATTATACACAGTCACAAAAGTCTTTGTGGTAATGTCACACCACTGCGGTCAAAGCACCTCGATCTGCTGTATCACTCTGACATTAGAATTAAATTAATCTGTTTTGCCTCTGCTGAGGAATGGCTTTTCAGGGAGAGCAAATTACCCATTTACACTCATCTGGGCGGTTATCAGATCCACGTCTGTGTGAAATTAAACCCACATTCAACCACGGAGAGCCTGGGCTGTGCACAAACTGCACAATGATCCCTAGTTTGAAGAATCACTTTTCCTCAGGAGAAACATGGTGCTGATTACGAATGGCCTGCTGGCTGCTGATAGTGGAAGCCAATACATCACATTCCCATTTTATGCTGACTGTGAGAGCGGTGCAGATATGCAGTGGCCGGTATTGCCTCACAATGATTACAAAATAAATGTTTACTCGAGCTGTCATGGTTTGAAATCCCATCATCTGCTGAGTGCAGTGGATCTGAATTATTTGAATGACCTGCGGTGAGGAGTTCAAGGTGCTTATTTTTCTTCTAAACTGGAACTGACAAAAACCCATTAAGGGTCAACACATATTTTCCACAAATAGTCCTCAAAAAAGTTTGAAGCATATAACAATCATGCATTTGTTTTCATTAAAACTAAACAGGATATTTAATGTAGAAGCACAAAGCAAGATACAGGATGAACTTATAGGCTCAAACAGGGTAAAACATGTTTCATCTAGCTTGAAGATGTAAATTTAAGCGGTATATTGAGAACATTTAGGTTGAAGTGTTCACAGTTTTGAAAATACAAACCAGCCAGAGAAATTTCTGGTATTAAACAAAGTGGAAGCCATTCACACTTTCCTCTGGGAATCATGGAAGTGAAGGAGAAGGGTCAGAGAAATGCCTAAAATATAAATGTAAATGTGTGGCTGCACAGCAGTATGATGGCGGGGGGAAAAAACAAAACATTCACAAGACAGAAAGGGAACAACCCAGAGAGATGTCACTAGATCAGCACACTGCTGCGAGATCATTAGCGAACAGGCGGCAGCCAGTATCAGCTCACTGAATTGAACAGTGACAGTCCAGGAGACGAGTCACTCTCCAGTTACTCTCCCCAAGAGAGAGCTCTCCACTTCTATTCACACAACCTGAACAAAGGCTAAATTAGTCCCTGGATGGCTGTCTTGGGGCTTTTTTGGGAACCCAGTCAGGCGGGCTGAGTGCAGAATGACTTCCTTGTGAGCTCCACCACCACCAGCCTAGATTCGACACTTCCGTCTGCCTTCTTAAATAGCTTGTTAATTAGCAGCAGGGTGGCTGGATGAAGTCATTAAGGGAAGTAATTAATCAACACCACAGGGCTTGTTTAATATGCTGAAATCAATATAGCCTTTGCTTCTCTTTGGTGTTTCTTACTGGTTTTGCTTCTTGTGGAACAGGCGCTGATCTTCTACAGTATTTGAGGCACACTTTCTGGATCTTCACTGCTCTGTTTAATGTGTTTTCAGCCTCGCTAGCGGTGCGGCTCTAGGGACGGCTGTCGTCTGTCAGTCCACCACTTTAGTCCAGACTGAAATATCTCAACAACAATTGGACTGATTGCCATTCAATTTTGTTTCCATCAGCCTCAACCGTACTCTGTGTTTAGTGCTAATTAGCAAATTGTAGCATGCTGCTAAACATGCTAAATTAAGATGAGAACATGGCCTCACAGGTCCGCTAGCATGTCTGTAGACTGTAATCTTGTCAATGTATAAATAATTGTCCATTGTGCAATTCTTTATTGATATAAAGCTTTAGTGATTAAGCCCATATGGATTTCATGAAAGCTGTCAGAGCTGGTACCAACATGGAAAAAATCCCTCACACACAGAATGATATTTTTCCAGCAGGCCAGAACAGCAGTTTGTTTAGAATAAACAGAAGACGAGCTAAATTGTAAGCATGAGCAGTGATAGCCTGAATGGCAGGAAATAAAAAGAGCACCAAATACAGACAGAGTCCAAGTCCAAGAAAAGAGGCATCATAGATCATATCAAACTACAGTTCAAAAACACCAAAGCAATGAGTTCTTAGTGCTTAATACTATACGTCACCAAAGTAATGATAAAAAAGCACCCAGTTCTGAGACAAAAGATATCTAAAGATGGTTGTTGAGGCCATGTGAAGTGTGCAAAGGAAAATTAACACCCTAATGAAGGCTTGTGTGAGTGCCCATATGCACGATGCAAAGAAGCAGAATATTTAATAATTGAAGGTGTTTCGAACATTGACCGATATGACAATCACTCTACATTCAGTAATAGTGTCCAAAGGTGTGCTGGAGTGAACTAAACTTGAATCAGAATATATTCACAGAAGTTGTGTCAAATGTTAGTCAGACAAATTGTTGTTCATGCTAACGTCAGATGCTACAAATACATAACAACATCCAGTATGTGGCATTGTGAGTGTGTGTGTGTCTTTGCCTTCACTCATCATTCTTCCTTAATCAAAGTCACGTTTCCACAGCGAGGACAGTTTGTTATAGTCCTCTTCCACTTTAATGAGCCTGTTCCTGTTGTTGTGGCAGCTCAGGTCAACTTTTTAAAGCAGAAAATAAAATCACATTTTTGGGGCGGAAAAACCTGACACTGACAAATATCTCACATCAGCTATTAGGGGCTAATCTGAAAATGCATCCAGATGTGAAGACTTTGGTTGACACTACACAGCTTTCAGTGCTTGTTAATGGCTTTTTGTCTTAAGCTACTGACTGAGAACACATTCTTCTGTTGGAGGAGGACAGGGGGGCCACATGCATTTATATGCCAGCACCTGGGAGCCTTTGATAGTAATTGTTTGGGGAAAACAATTCCATGATTTCTGCAGATATTCTGCAGATTTGACTTGGCCTGTTTCCAGTCATGAGGCCACTTCTCTTTCTTTCCCTCAATGTAAATACAACAGTATACAGACCATTAAAGGATCAACACTCTGAGTCAGCAGTTTTCATGTAATTATCCTCTTGTGTCCATATATCATTTAGCTCCTCTGACACTGCAGGAGCGAGAGTTTGCTGCTGGAGGTGAAACAGAGTTTTCGTTAAAGACCCACGAGAGTCTCTGCAGTTTAGAACAGAGCAACAGAGGTGAGAAACACAAGAATCAGATGTCGGTTGTGTTTATGCATTGCTTGGATGTCTGGCTCGGAGCAGGTGGCTGTGAATTCCCTTTTCTCTTGTTGAATCGAGCTGAATATTAGACTCTTGTTTAATGTTTCTTCTCCCCCGCGGCTGGTTTGTCAGAGAAAAATGCGCAAAGGAAGAGAACTTCAATTTTCTCCTCGTTGTCAACAAGGAGATAAAGAGCACTTCCTGTCTGTATAGTATTAGCTGTAAAGCATTATTCCAGGAGACAGTGATTTATAATGTTTAGCTGAGGGAGTGGGGGAAACAAATTGTGTTTGATCTGCAAGTACAAGTCAAATCAAGCAAAAAGATATGAACCAACAGATCTGAGACAGATCCCCTGTTCCCTCATTTCACAACAGTTGTGAAATATGTCAGCTACAGTCGCTGCAGGGTCTCTGTAAGGTCATAAGTTCACTATGAAAAATGCATCTGACGGTTTCACTTCATTAATATACCTCAGTGTAGATATCCACTGATATTGTCCATCACATTGTAGATGAGTAGTAGTGCTTTTAGCAGGTACAGAATAACTGTTTATTATTGCTATAATAGTATAATCTGGGAAAAATGAAAGTCTGAAAGTTCACTGACAAGCTGTGATGAAACTGTGCTGATTACTCCCATATTGGTTGCTATGGCAACTCCAGTGTTAACCAGGAGTTTTTAAGTGTCAAACCTTATTAGTTTTAGTCTTTGTTTTCCTTTTTTTTATTATTATTATGTTTATGTTAGGGCTGCGATTTAGGTTTATTTTCATTATCGAACAAGCTGCCAATTATTTTCTTGATTAATTGATCAACTGTTTGATCTATAAGATGTCTGAAAATACAGAAAAATGCATCATGAATTCCTAAAGCTCAAGGTGAAGTGTTCAGATGTCTT
Organism: Macquaria australasica; assembly: GCA_005408345.1. Lineage (NCBI taxonomy): Eukaryota > Metazoa > Chordata > Actinopteri > Centrarchiformes > Percichthyidae > Macquaria > Macquaria australasica. Next base: position 187,491 of record SEMN01000621.1, read on the forward strand.
GTTTTGTCCAAATCCAAAAGATTACAAGCAGTTAAGTATCTCATAAGACACAGAAAAGCAGCAAATCCTCACAGGTGAGAAGCTTGAACTGGAAAACGTTTTGGATTTTAGCTTAAAAAATGACCGAAACAATTAATCTATTATCAAAATTGTTGCTGATTCTCTTTCGATCAACTAACTGACTAATTGTTTCAGCTCTAGTTTGAGTACTTGTGTCAGTTCATGTGTAACGTTTTAGTGATTACATGTGAACTGGAAGACATAATTTTTGACACAGACTTGGAAAACCTGTAAAGCAAAGCTCTGAATACCAGGTTTAAAGATACGATGATTCAGCAGTCCGGCTGATGATTTCTAACAAACAGAAGATATTTCATAACACCCAGCTGACTCGCTAATGCAGCTCATGAAACACTGCTTCTGTTACGCACAGTTTGCAAAATCTGAAAAGTTACTGATCTTCTGTGGAAAGTTCGCTCTGTCCCCTCTCACACACTGAGATTGGCACAGGGATAATTGATTTGTTCTGGAGTTTATTATCAGGAGTTTTTCTCCCCGGCTGTCCAAACATATTGAAGGCAGTATCGAGGGGTGGAAGACTTAATAGTCTTGGCAGCGTTTCCACACGGACTAAAAGCAAAGAATTTAATGATGGGGAAGAAAAAGAGAGATTGAAGAGGGGAAAAAACGGAAGGAGGATGCAACAAATATCAAGCCTGACTTTAAAAAAGGAAATTAAGAGCAAAATAAAAGCAGAAAAAATGGATTGAGGAGCAGTGAGTGTGGAGTCCTGCTTTGCTGTCACACTGCCCTCGAGCGAGACACTCAACCCAGAAACAGAATCCACGCTCATTGAACTTCATTTGATGAGGTTGAAAACAAAAAAGCAGAAGAATAAAAACAAGCAGGAAGAAAAGTCGCTGCATGAGAAAGAAAAAAGAGGAGGATAAAGAGAGAAAGAAAAGCCTATCCTTGGTTGATCTCCAGTGTGCAGCGGATCTTGCTGGCCCATTCATTGCTTGCAGGTGTAATAACATGGACTGATCCAGTGCCGGGGTTGGGGGTTCATATTTCTACACCCCTCTGCTGCCTCTCCTCTGGAAAACAGCAGCTCAGCTGTGGTCTGCAGTGTATGCAAGTCATTCCAGGCAGCTCAGCTAGTAAAATGTCTCATCTCTCTCTCTCTCTTTCTGCCACTGTGAAGATACAGACGTCAGCCATTAGGAGATGAGCCGAGATACAGCCTCCATCCCACTCCTGTTTTATTATCGCTTTTATGGCTTTTCTGCTGTATTAAATCATGTTCCGTGTCCTGAGTTGGTCCTGAAGCCACAACATTGCAAGTGCATGATCTTTACTGGGCAATCTTTAAAAAAAACATTTTGGAATCTGATATTAGTAGAGCGGAGGTTTAAAACCCACAGTTATTGTGTTTTCAAGCTGCAGATACGAGAAAGATTATTGATAATATTTTGACATGTTTTTGAGCTCGAGTGGAATTCTCTCCTCCACTGCAGGTCAGAGGTCGGAGGTCAGATGTTGGGGTTCGGTGTCTTGTTTTGAAGCGTTTCAGCTACATAAATGCTTTCCCATTTTGATCCCAGTTTGTAGAATAATATGTCCAGTAATGAACTGCAGCTACAGTGTTCTCCACCGTCTTTCACTGCACATGAGGTTCTGTACTCCATGTACCCTCCTCTGTCAATTATAATCTACAGTAACAACAACACAAGACAAAGTCTGCAGTTATCAAAGAGGTAAAAACGTGCAGCATCATTTCTAACACCGTGTAGTCAAAGTTACCCAGGCACAAGGGATTAAAAAGTGGCTCAAATCAGATAAGCAGATAACTGGTGTAAACTGAACTCAAGAGATTTAAATCTAAAGATGGTGGTTGACTCACTTCACATCTGGGCTCCCAGGCCAAAGAAGGACAGATGTTATGAGTTAACATGGTGCTACTATAGTGATGTTTTTGGCAAATAAGCTCCATTATCAACCTACTTATGTACGATAACGCACGTAGTTCTAAGAGCATGTATTTTGGGATGATGTAAAATTAGTTTCTACTATCTGATAAAAAAAACATTTACTTGACTTCTTTGGCTCATTATACAGCATAATGCGCCCAGCAGGACTGCAGGGATTGTGTGTGTATTGATCCATAATCACAGTATAAATCACACTCTCTGATATTATTGCTACAAGATGATGATGATGATAATGATGATGATGGGAGCTAAAAACAAGTTCCCCAGAGTTTAACAGACTTACCACAGATGGATTCTGAGCCAAAAATACCACAAAAACGATAGAACTTTCTGTTTGGGAAAGATGATCAGTCCGTTATGGATCATTAGTTCAGGGCGGCTGAATCGCTCCTGTTTCAACGAAGAGACTCTGAGGTCCAAAGTGAGGCTAAAGAGCGATGACACAGTGCTTCTCTCAGCCTCATGTGTGTGTTTGTAGGTAATATTATTAACATTCTCGTCTTATTGAGACGTGTGACATAAACCCTTTAAACCAGCACTATGTTTTTTAGATACAATACAAATCAGACATTTCATCACTAAAGATGCCACATTAACAACCAATAGTGAAAAGGCCTTATCTTTACAAGTATCCAAGAAACGCATTAGTGTATTTTATAGAGCCCTAAAGTCCAACTCATCTCTGACTTCTCAAGCTACAAAGCAAGCCGGGAAGAGAGGCATTTCTATTGATGACCTAGACTGGCAGGAAGTGTGGATCCATGCTATGGAAATATCTATTTGTAATTGTAGTGGCTTAAATACTTTCCAGAGCCACTTACTAACATAGGGGGTATGATTTCAATGCACAAACAATGAGTCCAGCATGAAAATCCATTCAAAAGGTCCATTTATTTCCATTTGGATACAGCATTGTGATTGTGCATGTGTGTGTGTGGTTGAACTGTAAATAAATAGCGAATAGGAAAACCTAGAGGGTGTCAAACAAAGTAACCAGGGGAGAAAAACAACTAAGGTATGTATCTATGTATCCATGTAAATAATTATACAATACATAATGTACATAGGCCAACTTGTATTAATAAAGCAAAGACATAGTATAGCATAAATGTAACGAAAACATATATGAGAAATTGAATGGCTCCTACGGTAATTGAAGTGTATTGAACTGTTTCTGGTCATGTGTGAAGCTGCAAAGCTGTTGGTCCTGGTATTGTGGATGAACTGTGTGTTATAAAGACCATATGTGCCTCCTTCTTGGTTGTACAGATGGTCGTTTATTATAAATATCACACACAAGAGGTTATCCATTGTCTATTGACTTCTGCTGCTGAGAAGAATATTTTACTCTTTTGGATCAAGGATGCTGCTGGAGTGTATCTCCAATGAATACATCTCAGAAGATCCTTCCTATAAAGTTTGGGACCCTTACTTAGAACATATTGGACCAGTTTTCCAGTAACCTTGCTATTTGTTTATATATATTTATTTATGTGATGTTGATGTTGTAGGGGGTGCCGAGGGTTGGGGATGGATATAATGTCCCTTAAAACCTACTCATTTTATTTGTCATGTTATGTCTGAGCTGTTTTGTTCTCTGTTGTATATGAAAAATGTAATGAATTTATTATTAAAGAAAAACAACCCAGCACCGAGTGAGCTGCTGACTTCACCAGCTCACCTCGTGCTCCTTTGAGAATTGAGCATTTGAAGTGCTGCGAACAACACACCAACACAATTATGTTCCGCAAACAGGGGCCTCCTGGGTAACTCAATCAGAATACTTCATTTCATTACTTCTCCAAACAGACTGCGCTGCTCTAAGTTAATTTAAAACAGTTTACGCAGCATAGCTAGCTAACAGACAGCGGACACAGAAGTTAGACAAAGCTGCCTCAGTGTCACTCAGCAGCAGACAACATTACACAAAAGAATAGAAATACAAAACACTGAATATTCAATCTGAAGGATTTCTAATCTATTGTTCTTGTTATTTAATTATTTATCTACTTATTTCTTTATTATGACAATAAACTTGAACCTTGAATCTTAAAAACAGGTTGTGGGCTCGTGGTGAAGCCTGTTCGCTAATTTAATTTTGTTGTGCAATAAAGCCATTTAAGTCATAACTTACAGTAAATCCATATTGATCTATTACTAAACATTTGACATGTTTCTGCGCTTCATTTCTTAGAGATCACATGTTAACAGACAGATATGTGATGTCTTTTGCTTCTGTTGATGAAGTTTAAGTTTCTATATGTTGGGCTCTTTTGTATCCAGTATTCTATTCATATATCTATTTTCCATAACCAATTATCCCGTCCAAGGTCACCAGACTTCACAATCTCTCTTCTGTAAAAACGTAAAATGCATCATCTGAATCAGGCACCACATGTTTAGAACCATAAATGTTGAGCTTGGTGTCTGTATGTTGAAACCACAATACAGAGGAGTAATTATGTACATTTATATCCTGGCTTAAATGCACTTAAGCCTAATGGACGCCTATAGGGACGGACTTCATTTCAACACGCTTCATATTATCCACATTATATCCACATTGTCATTTAACTTGCTGAGTTGAGTTGACTGAAGGTCCAGGTTTTGGTTGCAGCAGCGCGAATGTGCAGCTTGTAACAAAATAAAGAAATTAGGCTAGTTCGATCCACGCATTAAAGTATTCAAAATAACAGACGTTTTGTTCAATATCAAAATAACTAAAACAAAATAAAACCTTTTTAGCATATAGCTTGCTTGCTTCTCTGTGCCCTCACGTCACACACCTGTCTGTTTCTACTGATGTGTCATTTTAACTCTTTAAACTGCGACGCCTTGTAGCTCTTTAATAAAACAAGAAAAATAAAAAGCTCCTACAATTTACATTTATGTATGTGAATAAATGTTTCAGCGTAGACTTCGTCCACGCAAAGCCAACCGAGTCTGAAGCGCACCACACATTTTCCACCTCCTCATTTTCATGAAAATCTCTCGCACTGAAGAAGGAAAAAGAAGCTGAATCACTTCTCCTCTGTCCTCTGCCAGGTGGTTGGTGTTTTAGTGCAGCCAAACTCACATTTACATATGTCTCTGTTGTCAGACAACTGAATGAGCATAAACCAGTTATTTGACCGCAGCTCATAAATGCTGACAATTTTAATTGTTGTGCGTCTGTGCTGAGATGTTGGTCAAATCAGTACTTTACCTTTGGGAAGTTGTATGACAGAATTAACACATGTGACGAGGGTGCAGGTGACAGAAGGTTGGCTTCTTACATTGTTTTCCACAAGCTCAACACATATTTGCAGAGGCCAGTTTTTTTCTAGAGAAGGAATCGTTTAAATGGGAACAGCTGCAGCTCAGATCACTTAGATCACACCAGCCACATTTATACCTGATACAGATCCGAGCAAACGGGCCAAACTCTCCTCACCGTGAGAGTCAACAAACATCTCTTCTGTTAGAGGAGGGTTTAGAGGAGCTCAGAGGACCAGTTTGGAGTGTGTACCACTGAAATGAAACACCACAGGTAGGCCGAATATGATCCTTGGAGATCCAGGAGTAAGGATGAACGGGGAGACGAAGAATCAGTTTTTCCATTTGGGATACTCTGCCACCACTTTCCTTCATGAGAGATTAAAATCCATATCTGTTTTTACTGAGGGAGATCGAGATACAGTCCACTTTGCTGTGTTTGTTTGGTTTGATACAGTGAGAAGGCCGTTGAGAGAGCGACGGTATGAGGAACAGAGCTCGCACCCTGCAGGTCGGATCATCTGAGGGGAAGAGAGGAAAGGGAAGGAGGGAGAAGCTCAGGGTGAAAATAAACAGAGGGTGGTTTAAGCGGTTTCAAGAACTTCACTCGGTTTAAATTAAGAGGAGAGACCGAGATAAGAGGTAAGAAGAGAGGAAAAGAAAGAGGAGGAGAGTTGGCAGAAAACTACACACACACAAAACTACACAGAGACGGATGGAAGGGGAGATCAATTAACAAGAAAAAGATCCAAGATCACGAGTTCATGAAAGATTTGACCCCAAAATCATCTAAAAGAAAAAAAAATAGGTCAGTCTATTGCACATAAGGAATTGATAGGTGCTGATAAGTTCCAGTTGATCAACCATTGATCAGCCAGGTGCAGACATGTCTTGAAATGTACTGCCCTGTGCTCTGTTATGGAACACAAATTCCCCTCACTCTGGAAGACATTCCCATCAATCTGGCATCTTCAGCTGCTCAGTGATGAAAGATGATGCTTTGCGTCAACCTTGTCTCCTAGAAATGATGTTTATATACTACTAATTAGCACTTTGGAGGAAAAGTAATGCTGCCATGATGACCAAATAATGATCAAAATAATGAGGGGACATTGTTAATGTATCTGGCAAGTTGCAAAGTGTTGACTCTGAATGTGTCAGTGAAATGAGATTTATGTTCTGCCATAGCACGATTACCCATTTCACACCTCTAACTTATTCAGAAACCAATTCTGGTTGAAAATTTCGGAGAAATTTGACAATTCCCAAACATACAATGACCTGCTCACGAAGCAGAATGTGTGGTAGTGATGGGAATTATGGCTCTTTGAAGGGAGCCGGTTCTCATGGCTCCGTTCCTTTCGGAGAGGCTCATTGTTCTTTTTTCTTTTTCTTTTTTTACTTTGAATTTACCCTCTGTATGAAAAGTGTTACGTAAATAAAGTTGCAACATTTAATATTAGAAAACCTTTTATTGGCCCAATAAAAAAAGAAAACAAGTATAATGAACCTTTGTGCAAAACAGATTTTAGTGCAAATCATCCAAATGCTTCAGCGTTTTCGAGTTTGGCTCATTTCTTTTTTCCACACATTTACCACTTGTGACTGAAGGGGAGTGGATTTAGGGCAGGTCATAAAATGTGCGATAAAAAGAACGGCTCTCATGTACGACTCAGTTCCCATCGTTCGAACCAAATAGCCGTTGAAAAGAATCATGTTGTTTGCGAACGTAACATCACTAATTTGTGGTGTTTGAGTCTGTTTCAAGCCACCATAGTTCAAGAGGACAGTCAGGAGGAGTGGGGACAGCTGCACCAGGCACTTCATCATGCCGTTGAGATCCATTAGAGGTCACAGACCCTTCCACATTTCACCTGTGCTTTGTCTCTAGAGAACATCATGGATTCTGGATCATGAGTGCACGGTCAAAGAGTCTGGTTTAATGAGTCCTTCTGCTGTTTACTTCGGTATTAACGGAAGAAATGGGTCTGACATTTCCTGGGAACCAGACGAATCTGCGAGCTCAAGTTTTATTTGCTCTGGCAATTGGTCTGGTGAAGATTTTCCTCTCCTGTGTGCTGCAGCAGGGTGGAGTCGTGTCAAAAGCACATTGTTAGCTGTGCTGCAGCGACACTCTGAAATGCGGTCTTTGTGTTTTGATTTTCTTTTCTTCCACGAATCAGAGGGAGGATATCCTCCGCTACAACTCTCCAGGGGCTGTCAGCTCGTACCCTCATTTCCCTCCTCACACTTCCTCACACCTTCTCTTACTTTTCCTCCTCTCACTCTCTCTCCCTGTAATGACTATTTCTGATTGTTACTCCTTTTTTTCTCCAGCCTTTTACTCTTTTATCTCCCCTGCCTTTCTTTCTTTCTCCATCTTTCTCACGCCACATTTCCAAGGCTCCATCATTTCTTCATCTCCACTGCTGCTTCTCTTTCTTCCGTGTTGCCTCCCTTTTTTATTCCCTTCCCTCATCATTTCTCTTCTCCCCAAAGGACGCAGAGAATTAGAGCACAACTTCCTCCCTCAGAAACAGCGACTGGAAGAGCTGTAAGCTGCACATTCATTAAAACCAGGAGGCGGATCATCCATCATAACTCCCTCCACCTTCAGAACACTGTTTCAACACCGTGATGCAGTAAATTGCCCTTCGTTCCCTCCTGTGAGGTTGATGTTCAGAGCCAGGTACCGTTTGGACAAACACTGCGTCTCAAGGGTTTGTGTTTAAGCAGGATCATTATTTTTATTACTGTAATCACTTGTTCTTTAGTTACGTGTTTGTTTGTGGCCGTCAGTTAGTGGAGAACATCAGTAATCTGCCAGAGTTGAGGGTTTGATTCCCTGGGTGGATCAATGGGTAGAGCAAAGCACCAAAACTGCCTGTTGAACAAAGAATCTACTAAATAAAATAAATCTATTTATATGTTTATTATATGTTTGTTTGTTGTATATGTTTGTTGCACACTACGAATATTTCCACTGTATTTAACTAAACTGCTGATTGCATTGGACTTACCTATCTGGCCACATTACCGGTATCTTAGCACACCATGTACATATGACTCATCACACAGAACCTTACTCCCCACTGGAAACGTAGTTGTATATTGTTTTTGTGTATTTGTAAATTATTTACAACTGTTTTACTACATTTTTTATGTAATTTTTCTTCTTCAGCTAGCTAATCTTATTTCATTTTGTTGCTCTGACTCCTGCACAAAAACGAATTCCTTGTACACATGTACATTACATAAGTACAAGTGTGATTCTGATTCACATAAAACCTGCATTAAAGCTATAATCCTCAAGATTTCAGTCATCCATCCATCCATCCATCCATCCATCCATCCATCCATCCATCCATCCATCCATCCATCCATTTTCTTACGCTTATCCGGGGCTGGGTCATGGTGGCAGCAGGCTAAGCAGGGTTGTCCAGGCATCCCTCTCCTCAGCACTGTTTTCCAGCTCCTCCTGGGGGGATCCCCCAGGCCAGATGAGATATATAATCCCTCCAGCGTGTTCTGGGTCTACCCCAGGGTCTCCTACCAGTTGGACGTGCCCGGAAAACCTCTATTGGGAGGCGTCCAGGAGGCATCCTGATCAGATGCCCGAACCACCTCAGCTGGCTCCTTTCAATGCGAAGGCTCTACTCCGGCTGTCCGAGCTTCTTACCCTGTCTCTGAGGGTGAGCCGAGCCTCCCTTCGTTCAGTCATGATTTCAGTCAAAGTCAACTTGGCGACACCTGTGGTTACTGGCGGCAATGGTGAGATTGTTTTTAATCATAATACAGGTTGCAGAGTTCTGTTCAAAATGGGGGGCAGCAAGCACGGCTGCTCTGTCAGAGATGCAGCAGAAGAAGATCAGCTGGTGTATCTGTTGCACTACTGTGTGCACTACTGCACAGCCAAACTGAAGGCCTCAGTATGCTTTTAATGAAGTGCTTGTCGGATTGTCTCACAGTGTCTGAAAACCTCTTTCCAAAAGCAGAATCGTTGCATCTGACAATTTATGTAACTTTCCGCAGCGATACTTTACTTCATGCAGCGATCAGCCTGGTGTCTTCCATCTCTTTTCGTGTACACACCCGAGTGCAACAGAAGGAGATTTATGCGATGTATCCTGACGAGACTACAAAAACTGATTATGGAACGACAAGTTGCTGTTGAATTTTTTCACTGAGCCTGCTGGGGGGAATCACAGACCAAATTCCATGTAAAATTGTAGTGAGGTGAGGGCAGAAATCTCAGGAACTAATCTCAAACACAGCATGTTTTGGCATTTTAACACCACAAACAGACACATTTCCTGCATTTTGGCGATTTAGCTGGAAAGTGGAAATCTGGATCAGAGCTGTGACTCACTCCCTCCATGTCACATTTCTTCACCAAGCAAACCTCCACGCTCTCACTGTGACTGACTGTTTCCTCCACTTCGCTTGTTCCAGTTTGGAAAAAGAAAAAAAAACAAAAAACTTAGCAAGGTCTTTGGTTGTAGGAATCCAGTAATGAGGCTCAGTTTGTCTATTTACAGGTAGTCTCTTAAAGAAAAGTGAATAAGCGTATTCCCAAAATGTCAAACTTTTGCTTTAAAGCTTTGCTACTAAATGTGACACAGTATATGCAAATATATAAGGATGCAATGTATCATGTAAAGTCAGGCATGAAAATGTCCCTTTTTCTGTGCTTTTCTCCTCCTTTTATTTCTTCTAAGTGCCGCTGGACTGATCCAGGAGTCTGAAGTGTGATTAATGTCAGCTCCACTTCCTTCAACAAAGTGCTACAGAGCCGTTCAGGCAAGGAGGACGATAACTTTTCTTCTTTCTTTTTATCTGCAGGCACCAGTTGTTTTCAGAGACCCTCTATGCATGCTATGATTGCATATGTATGTGTGTGTGTGTGTGTGTGTGTGTGTGTGTGTGTGTGTGAATGAGAGAGAGAGACAGTAGGTGGGAAAGAGAGGGAGAAAAGGTGTGTGTGTGTTCGTGGTCGACAATAAGCGATAGGTGCTGCTTCTTTAGTCCCAGAGCGATTACATTCATTTTGGTGACAGATGAGGAAGTGAAACCTCCTGAGACCCTGCAGTACAGATCAGCTCATCATTGTGCGTGTGTGTGTGTGTGTGTGTGCGTGTGTTAGAGAAAATCGCTGCTCCCATCAGTTTCCGAGAACTTAAGCTCCAGTTTATCATCCTGGCTTCCTGGCAGCGTGCTGATGACGTTATCCGTGAGTCAGGATGTGGTCGGCTTTCCTCCATTTAGACTTGATCATCGCCTTCAGATTGTTATCCAATCAAATCTGGTTTAATATACTTATGAGGATTTTACATTTACTCATTGTAATTGTCTTTTATTCACCTCATTAAAATGAAGATTGCAACTGTGTTAGATTTTGGACTCAAATTTAGTCTCTGATCAGTTTATGCTCAGCTGGTTTTAAGTCCAAAATTTGTCCCCAAATCTGTCCCACAACACATACACACACACATGGTTTGAAATCTTTCTGCTTCCCTTTTTTGAACAATAGGCACATTAATCCTCAGGCTGATGAAATAAGATGCAAATAATCTCTTAAAATGAAACACTGATTGTGAAGTTTATGCATTAACCAACCATCCATCCTAAAACATATAATTTATTAAGGAATACCAAAACAATGTTCCCAAATTGAATACAGATCAATTCTATTTTCAATAAAAGAAGAAGTGATTATTTCACATCAAGTACAAGAGAACAGTAACTGATGAGTAAATCAAATTAAAACAACAGACAGGGGAAGAGAGAAAACTACACAAGAACAGAGAGACAAAGTGTAACTGAGCTGATCTCAACTTTAAATTAAGTTTAAATGTGTTGAAAATCATTCTGATGGTAAAGAAAGTGGAAAACAGCTCATTGGTCAGAATGACTCAGCTGTCGCTCTCTAATTCAGCCTCATCCAGACCTCGGATCAGAAAGCAGCTACAAATGACTGCTGGCATTTGCTTTATCCTGCGGAGAGAACCAGGTGGGTGGGGTTCGCTCTGCATCCAGACGCTTCAGGTGCTGTCAGTATCAGAGGCGGAGAATCAAAAAAACTTTCTGCTGCTTTCTTGTGAGAATCAGAGCTTTCTGGCAGAGACTGTGTGTCAGATATACGTCTCCTGTGTGGTCTTTATTTTCTAGCTCTGGTCTCGTCTGAAGCATCAAACACTCCTGCGGTTTCCAACAAGGATATGAAGTACAAGAATGGACCTTTTTGTTCCTCAAAATCTCAGCTTTAAGAACATCAGTTAAAGTAAATCTGCTTTTTAAAGGGTGTCTAAATTTTCATCACTACCACTTGAGTCTCTGCTTGGGATCCAAGTGAAACATACAACCTGAAGTTTTATGCAAGGAGTCAGATTTATAAAAGATGCATTTGAACCATGATGATAATTCTCATAAAGCACTGCAGACCCCTCTCCCAAAACACTTCAAAATATTATAAAAATAATTACAGTGACAGACGCTGCATGGCTACACAACTAATACGCCAAATAATCAGGCCTATAAGCCTACGTCAAAATCCCTTTTAATGCAGCTTTAAAAGTAAAAAATGCTACGATGTCGTGTTATTTTAATAATCAGAAACCTGAAAGACTTGTGACACGACTTGGATTACCCCAAAAAAGACTTAAAGACAGTTTGTATGAACTCTTACTGTAACTTATAATTAGAAATCACCTGGTTTGTCCTGTTCTTTTCTTTCTTTCTTTTTCAAATACAATTTTCCTAACTGCATATTCATTGGCTGCTGCTGATGTTTAAAGGATGATGTTTAAAGGATGAGGCCACTTATCACTTTCTGACTTTTATATCATTGCCAATATTACTTTTAAATATCATATGCAATATTACTTTTTCTATGTTAGTTTATTTATTTTACTATATTTATCTTACTTTTATTGTTATTCTATTAGAAGTACTGCTGTTAGCGTTTTGCTCCTTATACATTTTACACTTTACATTTATCACTCTATTGTTTTTATTCTCATGTTGTTGTAATGTTTGAACAATCTCTGGCACAAGAGTTTCATCTGGGATTAATAAAGTTCTATCTTATCTTGTCTTATCTTATTTGTTATTGAAAAGACCAAAACCAACAATATGTTCATCTTGTCCGTTCGTCCATCTTCCCCTACCCTGTCTGTGGCACTCAGCCAGTCCATTCATTCCTACTGCAGACGTCTTTAAAAACAGGTGACAAATACACAATTTCATTTTTAGGAAAGGCTACATAATTTCCTAAATTTGTTGAGTATTGAAGCTTTTAACAAACATTACTCAAACAGGAGTATGCAGCACATTTGTTGGATTAATCCACATTTAGTATTTCCAGAGTATTTCCAGCATGTGGAACTGACTCAAATTAAACTACAGTGCTACATACATCATGGTAATGAAGGAAGGTGTCACCCAGTACAACAGTGTGGCTCATTGATGTGTTTTTAATAGTTTTTGAACAACAATTGAGGTCTATGTCACAAAGGAATAAGGCATATCAGGATTTGGCTTGTTAGTAGAATCAATGCGTTGTTGGTTTTGGTGTTTTCATGGGATTTGTTATGAAAAATATGTAATATCCCCAGACGTATCCTTCGGGTGCTCTTTTTGTGTCACTTTCATCATAATCAGAGTAACAACTTCTTAATTATCATTTCTTTATTTCAAAACACAGCACTTATTTTTGTCACCTGCCACAAACAGGCCGCCGACTCTGTTTGACTCCTGATCCATGATTTAAAACCTCTAAGGCACTGCGACTCTGTCTTTTCTGCTTTACTGTGACTGAATGTATTTCTGAGTTGAAACAGGATGTCATGGCAGGACATGACACAAGCAGGGACCAAAGGTGTCAGTTCAAACGTGTTGCAGTCTTCCTAAGAATAAATCCCTGCCAACAGGATGCAACAGTGGAGTCTAAAAGGAAAAGGTTTTCAACAGCGGAGACCTAAAAATACACAAAAAATACAATGATGCCACTGGAGTCACTGTGATAACTGTGAAGATTCAGGTTCTGAATAGTCTGTTTTGGTGATATTGGTGGTCATTTTTATCTAGGACGAATGGATGCTTTACTGTGGATACTTCAGTGTGAGGCTTAAGAGATGATGTGCACTAACATACAGTCACCTTATTAAGTTTTAATACAGAGAAGCAGATCAAGGCACAGATGTTTCACTTGGACTTTTACAGCTCATTGTGAAATAATCAGTAAAATATTCTTTGATGTAGCAGAATTTTGTTATTTGATGACTGTAAAAAACACTGGATAATGTTATCTTGCTTCTGAGATACAGAGGCTACGTTTCACAAAGTGGACTCTCTCCTGGCAAAGAACAGGATCTGTTAAAACAGAGCTGAAGCCCAAAAACCATTTGTCTTCTCAAATTGTCTTTTCCTTAAAAGGTCATTGAATCATTATCAGTGTAAGATAATCGTACACAGGGAGAACTCACACACACACACACACACACACACACACACACACACACACACACACACACACACACAAAGTATATCCCTTTTGTGAACCTTTTTGCTCTCCCACACCTGCACCAGATGACGACAGCCGCCGTCGCCTTAGGAATACGGTCGTCCTGACAACCGCGTCCCGTCTTTCCCTTATCCCCTGTGAAGACGTGGAGGGTAAACACCCTGGTGAGCAAAGGGCAATGAGTTTGTCTGCTTGATCCACATCAAGTATTTCTTTGGCTCCGTCTCACCTTATTTACGCACAAAAACATTTTAATTTCTGTGTGTATCAGTAGTTTTCTGTCATAGGCTACATTGCCATGCCATGCCAGCATTTCTTTAAAGCCACCGTATGTAGAATACTAAAACCCCAGTGGCAACCAGAGACCACTTTGGTCAGACTGAAATATCTCAATCGTCTTCTGGATGGATTGCCACGAAATTTAGTACAGATATTCACGTCCCCCTCACGATGAATTGCAGTAACTTTGGTGATCCCTTAACCTTTGGTTTATGAGTAAATACCTGTACAACTCATGGCATTCCCGTCAGCCTCACCTGTACTTTGTGATTAGTGCTAATTAGCAAAAGTTAGCAGGCTAACAAAGTAAACTAAGATGGTGAACACTGGATGGATGTATAGATGGATAGATAGATAGATAGATACTCACTTATACGTATATTCAGATTCATTGCTAACAGTTCATTGTCATATATATATATATGGTCAGACTTTGACCATATATATATCTATATATATATATATATATATATATATATATATATATATATATATACATAAATATATATATATAAAAATAAAAATATAAATATATATATATATATATATATGCAAGTTAGGTTAATTGGTGATTGTAGGTGTGACTGTGAGTGTGAATGTTTGTCTGTCTCTATGTGTCAGCCCTGTGATTGACTGGCGACCAGTCCAGGTGGACCCCGCCTCTCGCCCAATGTCAGCTGGGATTGGTTCCGGCGACCCTCTGAGGATAAAGCGGTATAGAAAATGGATGGATATATATATATATATATATATCACATATCACATATCACTTAACAGTCCCAAATCACATTTTTACCATTACACTGCATTTCCTGGCTAAGTGCACATTCCCTTTGGCCCAGTGTGAGAGCATCTTCTAGTTTAACAGCTGAATGGACTCAGGAATGAATGACATTTTGTCCTCGATCAATAGAAACTAATAAACCAATACTTCTGCAGCCTGTTATGTTTTGGAAAACTGAAAGAATTATTATTTTTGAATATCTTTAATGCGCAATCTTAATTTGTAAATCGGGGCAAACTGGCTTCAAGCTGCACAGAAAGGCGTTTACACCAAACAAGCGTCCAGTAACAAACCAGAATGAATTGTTTTATACACTATCGCTGTTTCCCAAATCCATATTCTACGCAGTATGTATATGCACAGTCTATAGTATCTGCTATATACTAATCGTCATAGTATACTGTTTTAGCAGTTAGTATGCAAAAATATCAACGTGTTACCATTTTATATCAACAGGAAATGATGCAATAGTGTATGTGACGTTGGCTGTCAATCAAACTTTGACTTTGGAAAGCTGCTGTCAATTAAACTTCACAAAAAGACATCAAAATGTTTTTCCTATGATTTTGTACTTGTGAGCAGCTCCTCCATTTCCCTCGTGCAATGCATTGTGGGAGAATAGTGTGCACACACACAAATAAACCTTATTTAGTGTGCATGCTGTCTGCTCTGCATGTACTTCATTTGGTCACCTTTCTAATGTGAACACACTGCAGCACTAAAAACCTGCCTAGAATCAGTCTGTAGTGTTGAATTGGGACACAGAGACTGTGTCAGACCCCGGGCAGTTTATACACTGCTGCCCTCTGCAGGTGAGGTACTTTCACTGCAGGAGCCAATATGAATGAGATTTTTGAGAGCTCAGTTTACATGGGATAGTTTAGCACAATGGTTTCCATAGAGAGATATTTGAAGGGTCACCAGATACACAAAATAAGTACGTTTTTTTTTTTTCTAATTTTGCATTTGTTCTTGTAAAATACTCTATACTTTCACGTTTTCAAACTTCTAAAAATTCTTCAAATGAAACAATCCGAGAAGGAAAATGATGCGAGTGATGAATGATAAAAGGTAGCAATTACTGTAATTTAAGGGGTCATGCGCCAGAAAGTTTGTAAATCACTGGTTTAGTAGCTACTAAGTGACTTGACACATGGAAAATAAGAATAAAAGATCAAGTTTTTGCAATGTTGTTTTAAAAGTTTTACGTTTACCTGACACTAGCTGAACTGTACCAATGCAGTACTCTTCATCCTATTAGTCCAAAATGATGTGCAGGTTTAAATTTTAGTTGGTTCGTTTTTAAATGAAGATCATCTTAAAAACAAACCTCTCGCCTGTGTGAAGCTTCTATTTTTAAAATACACGGGACAGCAGAGGTGAGTAGATGGTTTGAACTTGTTAGATGAATATTATAAAAGAAAGTATATGAGAGTATTTAACCTGTTTAGAAAGATGAACAAATTGACTTTATAACTAACTTCACTTAATTTGTTTGTATTACAACAAAAATGCTTAGAACAGATATACAAAAACAGTAAAATATAACTTTATTGAAATAATCAAGTCATTCTCTGTATTTAAAAGGCGATCACACTTAACGTGGTTGAAGGATAATCTTATTCATACAGTACATACAAACATCAGGCACAGATTTGGTGATCATCTCTGACTAGTGCAGGTGTTGTATAACACAGTGATGACAGGTTTCTGAAATACATGTTAACAGGGGGGTTAATGCAGCAATGTACAGTAAAAAGTGAAGATTTTCTGTCTGGGTATCATATTTGATCCAATCTGTGCAAGACACAATGATGATGAAACAACACTCAGTTGTGAGGGGTGTTTGAACAAAAATTGAGTGTGTTTTAACAGATATTTTCCCCCTGGTTGGCAATACATTGGTCTGTGTATTACAATCCTGGAGCTACAGTGACATTTCACAGCATATAGATGGTAATGTGATGTTTTTCTATGCCCCACTGGCTTACTCTTCACTAGCATCTACAGAAACTCAGAAAGTGACACATCCTGGCTACTGAGACAATTAAACACCGACTGTCCAAACACAAAGAAACAGGAAAAGGTTCTTCAAAGGAAAACTGTGAAGCAAAATTACAAAATAAAGCGCAGTGACGGATAAAAGGTTAAATACCAACATACAAGGCAAGAGGACAGAGACGTCAGACAGTAATGCATAAAGAAAGACAAAGTTGCTTATCACCCTGTCATCGGACAGACGTAACAATTACAAAAATAAGTGATGACTTTTTAAAAGCATGTAAACATTTCAAGTAGCTACAAACTGTGTGCAGCATTATTGGTATGTGAGCGGTGGGAAGATGCTGAGGATACATGACTCAAAGAACAAGAAGAGAATATGATGCTTCGATTTAAATAAATATTTCAGAGGGATGAAATAACCTCCACTCGGTCTTTGGCTCCTGTTTTTGCCTCTGTTTTTAGTGTTTCTTTTATCCTACATGGAGATGGACAGATTCTACAACGAGGGTGATTAAAACAGTGTCCAGTAAGTCTACAATCCCAGAATTTTTTTTTAAAATTAACCTCTAAGAACCCCACTGTGATTGTCTAAACTGTGTGGCAAACCTAAACTATCTGACACCAATGTAGGCTAAAAAGTAGGCTAAAAGTATCCGTGTGTGTGTACATACGTATGTATTAATGTCACATTACAGTGATACAGAGACTGCCATAAGTGACAACTCGGAGTATTTGGAGAGTCAAAAACTGAGTTACTGAATGGATGGTTAAAACATTAAAAAATAAACGAGGTCATGGACTTCAGTTTTGGGTCATGGAGTCATCAGTTTATGTATAAAGCTGAGTCTTTCGAGCTAAAGATCACTGCCCTGACCAGCAGGGGGAGCTCTAACAGAGGCGCAGGAACATTGCTCTTCTTCTCTCATGTCAAAAGGTGTAACAACCAGGTTCAGGGTCAATCTAAACATCTGACTGAAACCAACATTCATGCAACTTAACTCAGTGTTGACAGTGTGACATTATGAATATGAATACTGAAGAATAATCCACTTCTTGATCTGAAATTAATCAAAGTGGATTGACCCTAAACCTGGGTAAAGGTATACATTCATGTAACACTTCTGACCTTTTCTATCAGGGTAGTCATTTAACTCTGAGCCACAAAATATCACAAAGGTACATCTGAAAACTCTGTTTTTGTGTCTGCAAAGGAACATTATAGATGCAAAGTAAATATGTGTAACACTTATCTCAAAGCGAATAAAAGACACAGCTGAAGCCAGAGAGCAGTAACCTTCAATGAAGGCTTTCCATTTTAAATCTTCATTGCCAAACAAGTTCAGGAAAGAAGGTAAAACAAATGATATCTGGAGCTATGAATTATCACGAGTTCTTAAAGAATAAACTAAGAGTAAGAGGCCGTATCATCCGTATCAACAGGGAGTTCAGACAAATAATTTCCTCCATGTATTCATAACATTTTGAAATGAAGCCTTCAAAAAGGATCATTGAACACTGCAGAGCCAATTTGTCAAGTAACGAAAGCTTCGGTAGCTTAAACGTGATGTTCCACCTGTGTTTTAAAGCATTTTTGACACTCATGAGGCAAGTTATAGCGAGTATTTCTACTCTGGCAACTTGACATATCTGAAAATGCACTTGGGGTTTATATGAGTACATGAGTGTACAGTGAACCTGAAGCACAATTAGACAGCATTTGGATTTCTCTATCCATGTCAAAACCAAGCCCAGACCTGCTGAGCTGCACAGAGCTGGACTCACGTTCCTCCTGTTTCCTGAAAGCAAAGTGTGTATTCACTCCACCAAACACTCAATTTCAAAGCTCTATAATGATTTGAAGTTTTGTTGTAACGTGATATATCTACCAGTTAAAGAAATGACACAGCACAAATGATGGGAAACGGAGAAACTATCAAATCAATAAAATGAAGCCTATGGGTTTAGGGTAAACTGAATGATGATGTTATGGTATACCAAATTCCTTTTCAAGATGGTTTATAAATTAATAAACACAAACGGTGAACAAAACAGGAGTTAGGGAGTGTGGATGGGAATAGCAGCACAAACTAAGCCTCCAGCAACAATTACTAGGAAGTGTTCACCAGGAAAGACTGTTAAAGATTCACTCTTTTGTTTGAAATGTGTAGACACTCAAGAGTGCTGAAAACATGATCGTATTTTCATCAGTGTCAACCTGACGCAGTGTCTTTTCCCTTGACCAAAAACAAAGACAGTCCCAGGTGGACAAATCCCAGTTCTTAGTTTCCTTATTTCTATAATACAGCATTGAGACGCTCTATCACAGAGCTGACACACAGTGTTAAAGCATTAAAAAGGCCATATAAATAGTTGTGATATAAATATGTGCACGCAAAGAAAGACACGGTCACTTTGGGTGAAGCTCGTTCGACAGTAAAGCAGGGTTAGCTTGTCTATGGAAGTCTGACATCAAGTCAAAATACTATGGTGGCCATTTTGAAAAATAGTTAACAATGCATCAACTGCTCCAAGCTCAGGCTCAAAGTGACCATTATAATAATATCTTAACTTAAAGCTGCCAACTTTTAAGTCATGACCCTGTTCAAAATAAAATATTTGTCTCTTTGACCTATTGGGAACCATCTTAAAATGTCTTCTTCTCTGGGGCCATTTCAGTCAGCCCCAAACTGCCTGCTGCAGACTGCCGTCACTGGCAGTTCAGGTCAGGACTGCTGAGCCAGGCCCAGATCTGGATCATCTCCTGCGGAGTCCTCGGGTGAACGAGCATTAAACTCTTGTAGGCGCAGGGGTTTGACCTGTACTTTTCCTCTATGTTAAAGGTCCTGAAGCCCTTGTGCTTCTCGGGGGCCAGCCCTAGCTTCCTAAGACACATTCCCGTGTAGACGTCATCTATCGGGTAGAGCGCTACATGTTGTGAAACATTGTGCAGACGAGCAGCGATGTCACCAGAGTAAAGGTACCCACCCCCTCCTGCATATGGAGGGTACGCCCCCGTGTACATGCTCTCTGGGATGAAGTATTTGACCTTCTTGTCTCGGTGTGGCCCCGCGTTGGTGATCACGTCACCCACAAACAGGTCTCTGGCTTTGGGCTCCGAGAGTCCCTTGAGGAAGTCCAGGATGCGGTAGATGTTGACAAAGACGTCATCATCACCTTTGAAGATGAAGCGAGCACCGGGGCAACGAGTCTGGATCCATTCCAGGAACAGAACTTCCTTGACAGTCAAGTTGAAGAATGAATCCCGGTAATCCCACTGGATGACGTCTTTATGGCGGACGCTCTCATAGCGCAGCATCTCGGACAGATCTGGGTGGTGGTCCCCAGCTGTGGCGTTGCCAAGAAGGAAGATAGTAACCACCGTCTGATTGGCTATAACACCTGCCCGTCCCCAGGACTGACGGATGGCCTGGCGGCGGTCGAAGTGCGGTGCCAGGGATTTGACAGCCAGGAGCAGGAACGGCGGCTCCTTACAGATATCAGGCTGGTCCACCATGATCGGGTAGGAGCGGCAGTGCATGTAATACAGGAAGTCTTTGAAGCGGTGCGGTAGGGAATTGTAGTCTTTCACCTGAGTGGTAACCTTAAAGTTAGGCTGGCAGGGGTCAGAGGTCAAATTGGTGTCGTTAAGCCAATCAGGCATGTCTGCGGCGCTGTAGTTACTCATTAGGATGGGATTGCTCTGAAGGTCCAGAATCTGCTGCCGGCGGTTCCAGTAAGCCGAGTTGGGAACCAATTTGGTCCAGAAGGGTTTGGAGGGAATGTGGACCTTGTGACTCCCGTTTTTGTCTTGGTTGCTGTGTCGGGAGATGAGAATGAAGATGAAGAGGTTGACCATCATCACTGTCACCACAAGCTTCAGCCTCCTCCGCAGCAGCGCCATGACAGTGTCCTGCACCCGTCACCACCTGAGCAGACACACGCAGAGAAAAAGAAATCAAGATGTTAGGGACAAGAAAACAGTTTTGTTCACTAGCTGCATGCGAATACCATATTAGAGCAGACGGATAACCTGGAAGGACTTGCCTCTAGTTTCTGGTGGACAATATGGACCATTTACTGGACAGAAGGCATTGTTAATATAGGGGTTAAACAAAGGGTCCAACAAAAGAGCAGACAAAGCTTAACAGTGCAAATTTAGGGAAAGCAGCTGCTGAACTTAACAAGCAAGCCACCGAATACGTCCTTTGGAAATGAATGTTAAATGTAATGTGGAACTGCAGTGGAGCAGGGTGGCACGGAGATTCATGCCAAAGTAGAAGATGACACAAGAGCCATAAATCTTTTTGCAGAGCCACCAATCAGTTAAGTAACCAGTTGCTTCAGAGATTTACGATTCAGAAAGTGAACACTAATAACAATCTTTGCTAAACAATAATTACCGTGTAGCTTCAGTTTTTTTTTTGTCATTTTAAAAGCACATGTGAAGTTGTCAGCAGGTGCGCCTAATTCCAACATCAACAAATATCACTTTGATTTTTCTGTAACCTTTAACCAAATAGGTCTATAAACAAATATCAAAAATGATTTCAACAATCTGTCAATCACAGTGATGGATTAAATTAACTACTGTAGAAAACTGTAATAGATCTTACAGACATGTTTTCTTTCTCTCCATTTTGAAAGCTTGGTCAGTCTCGATAAGACGTCCCGATAGAAAAATCTATTGATTTTTCAGGGTAATGAACACGTGCTTTCCATTTGAAAACAAGATAGTAATCACTGTTTTTATGGCCAGTTATGAGTGGCACAATGGTGAAGTGTGTAGTTTTACCACTTCTCTCCTTGTTAAAGAAGGAACTGGTGGAAAAGGAAGAGAAGATATTTCAACCACAAGATTACTGTGAAACAAAGTCACATGAAGATGCCTAAGTATTTCATTTGAAGCAGCTGGGGGAAACTTCAGATGAGATCAAATATCTGGAAATCCAAATCATATTTCCACCATATTTAAGTGTGTAGTAGCTTTCTGCCGCAGACCTCCACTCAAGTGCATGGCACACTAATGGAAAGAACGCTGCACTTGCATAGAGACATTAGTAGTACTGTTACTACACTGATCCCTGTAAGGCTCTATTTCTGCTTGCTGCTATGAACAGGGACGTCAGAGGTCAGGCTCAGTTACCAAACTGCATCCCAGGAGCTGACGGTGATTCCGTGGGTAGTGATCAAAACCAAGAAAGCCAACATGATGTTCAGCTTGGATGTAATGCGTCATCCTCGCAATGAATCTTGGGGCTTTCTAGTAACTGTAAATCGGTTAAGTCCCTATCTAATGTTTCCCTTCAGGATGTCTGTCTCCATCCATGTGTACTTTTGTTCTGCAATTGTATCAGTGTTTAGTGTGCAGATATTTCGTAAAACAAGAGCTAGTGTCTCCCCTCAAATACAGCTCAGAAGGGCGGTGCTTGCCAACAGGGCTTAAACGTGTTAACCACAAGTCAAAATCACAAATCCTTTTCTTTCAGCTATTGCTGCCCTGCTATCCCACTAAATCGTATGGCTCTGTCACGGTTTTCACCCACTGTGTAACAATAAGACAGAAGATCATTCTGCAAACTCTGCAAATCAGCAACCAACAGCTGTTATTCAGGCTATCCCTAGCGGGGTGTGTGAGTGTGTGTGTTCATGCACAGGCGTGAGTGCACTGACAAGACAGGCACTTATCGCAATCATTAAGCTGCACGCACACATAAACTGGGAGTTCGGGCTACAGTCCAAACTAAATACAATAAAACAATCAGACAATTATCCACCATAAAAAAAGGTTCACCTGAGGTCATATTGTAAGCTAGTTAGCCTGAAATCACAGCCATTATGGTCATTTGCACTACAACTGCAGCATACTTCTATGTGTATTTTGTTTACTTAGTTGAAGCAATATAATGGCAGAGGACAGTTGAATAGAGGATGTATGGTCACCTTGGATTTGGCCCTGTTTGGCCAGCGTCAATTAAAGTAGTGGGTTAGAATAGACAATACAGCCTTTCAGGAGGTTTGAGTCTGCCTCAGGTTTCTGTGCTGGCAGGCTCACACATCCTCGCTGATAACATGCCCTTTGCCATGTCTCACTTTCTTTTCCCTTCTTACTAAAAATGTCTGTATTCTGCCGTCTTCCCCTGACTTTCTGGGCCTCTCATTCCCTGTTACTTCCTCCTTTTTGTGCTTGCAAGTGAAGCAGCAATATCGGCTGTACATCTGCTTGAGCCACTGTAGGGTTTCATTGAGTTATGGATGATGACATTGTTGTGGTACTAGCTTTTCTAGGCCAGATGATCAAAAACCAGAAAGACAACAAAACAAAAACACTATAAATGACCTAAATGATCTATGATTATTAAAATGACTTCAATTTTATTTAGATAGCTGGCAGTAGAGAGGCGACAGGAAACGAGGGGAGAGAGAGGAGGGATGAAATGCAACAAAAGATCCCCAGCCAAACTGGCAACTACATGGTCAACATCTTAAACCCCTAGGCTACCAGGACGCCCCACTTGAATTTATTAATCTTGATTCGGAGGCTGTAAACTCCAGACTACACGTATCCTGTATAAACAACACTCTGAAACCAATAAAACAAACTGATGTATGGATGATAATAAAAATATATAATAAATGGCAGTAAGCATGCAGCTTTTGCTCTGAAACTGAGCCAACAGGCCAGAGGGTGAGCTCTGAAAGCCAAACGTCTCAGCAGCTGGGAGATATTATGGTCATTTGGGGACAGGATATTTTTTTTCGACTTGTCCCTTTCAGTCAAATCCTTGTCAGAAAAAAAGCAAAAAGACTACAGCCATGCTAACAGCAGCATGCTAACATGCTCACAATGACAATGAATTAGCAAATTCTAGCATGAATTTTCTAATTAGCAGTAACACTAAACACAAAGTACAGATGAGACTGATGGAAATGTCATTAGTTTTGCAGGTGATGATGGTGCTAGATGAATGGATATGAATGCGTGCACCAAATTTCATGGCAATCCATACAGTAGTTGTTGAGACATTAGGCTTAAAGCCACAAATGTCAACCTCATGATGGCACTAGAGGAAGTCAGGATCACCAAAAAGTCATTAGGCTTCATCCTGAAGGGGACCTTGAATGCATGTACAATATGATTATTTTCTTGGTTAACTGATTAATTGTTTCATTTATATTACAGTAGTGAAAGACAACCGTCACAGCTTCCCAGCGCTCAAAGTGATGTCACTAAATTGCTTGTTTTATCCAACAAACAGTTTAAAACAAAAAAATATTTAATTTATTATCATATATTAAAAAAAAAGAAGCAAATCCTGCTATTTGAGAAGCTGATACCAGCAAATATTTGGCATTTTTGCTTGAAAAATGACTGAAACAATAATTCCATTATCAAAATAGTTGCAAATAAATTATCGTTCAATCAACTAATCGATTAATTGAGGGGCCGACATTGGAAATCCCTGACTGTATCACGAGAACCACAATGCCAACAGCAGAGAGGGATAGAAAAAGGTACAGATGTAAAGGAAGAGAAACACAACATAGCATGACAGAGGTAAGACAAACACACACAAATACTGATACTTTTTATACATATGAATAACACTAAATGAGTAACTTGAACAGTTTAAAAGGTGAGCGACTCTACCTGACAAGTTAAAATGGATAACTGACTCGTGCTTGAGAGGGTTTATCTTCCTCTGCACCACTGCCTGTATCCTTCCTGCCTCTGTATCATGTTGCTCTCTCTGCCTCCTAGCAACAACTCTGCACTGATGCGCCCCTGTTTGCTCTCTCTTACCTACTCCCTATCCCTTGATTATCCCCCTTTTCCCCCCTCACCTCCTCTGCCTGTCTTCTTCTGTCCACCTCCTCCTCATTCTCTCTCCTCCTTTCTTTTGAATTTTGCTCATATTTATGTGGAAAACAGAGAGAAGGGCAAGTCACATCCCCACAGGAAATGATACATAATCCTGAAGGTATATCAGTGTTATATTACGAACAAGATCAAGCACAGTCATAGCCTTTTCTCTTCGGACCCCCTCCTTTCGCTCTCTTTTCCTCATGGATAATTAAGCTTTCCTGTCCTCTGCCATCTCCATACAAACAAGGAGACTTCTGGGAAATGAGTGGGTGTGGGAAGGGGGGGTTCTAAAGAAGGAAGCTGAACAACATGTTGACAAGACCACAGCTTCCGGACATCTAATTAACCATAAGTAGTGTGAGGCTAAACACCCACCTACCTGCATTAGCCTGTAGTGTTTTCCCTCCAATATTCAAAGGCAATCTCCATGTCTCCGTTTGGTTGCAGCTTTGGTTTAGGGTTGTGGTCGTCTTTAATCCAATTATAAATTCAGCAGCCTCTTCATGCAGGCCTTGTGTGATACTTTAATGATAGGCAATAAAAGGTATCTTCTATAAAGGGAGACCTGACCTTTCTCACATTGTTTTAAGCAATGCTTGCTTGCTTAACAGGTTAATATGCCACTAAATGCTAATCTACTGGAGAAAGTCAATGTAATAGAGTAAATTAATCTATTTTTTTAGCATGTGGCATTTAGCATTTAACTTCAGCTACAGCAACAGGAAGCCGTGGGACTAAAAAGCATCTGTACATTTCTGTGTAAAGTAGGTGTCTGTAGTAATTTAAAGGGAATCTTCTTGTTTTTGGTTGAGGTTTTCTCTTTGCATCATGAGTCAGTGCTCAACATTTTGCGGCAAATCGCACCCAGGGCAAAAAACAAAAAACAAAAAAACAGAATCAGCTCAGATAGCAGCAAACAGAAGTTACCAATTTGTGATTTTCTTATTTTTTACAACCAAGAATAAACAGATCTTAAAAATTAATCTGGAGATGATATTTTTGGGGTAATATTTTACATATTATCCGATCAAACAGTGCTAAAAAATGAATAAACCCTTTGACCTGGCTGGTGTTTGTAGCTACCTGTTAGGCCCTTAAAACATGCCAAACAGTTCTTACAATTTATGGACAGTGCATGTTAGATCCTAGCAACAACAGCAGGCCAGACGGACTTTGATGCCGTTTTCAGTTTCATTGATCAGCAGAGAAAGCACGTTCGTGGCACACTGATTACATCTGGCAGTGATCTACTGGACAATGCCAGGCAGCGTTTGACCATTGAGGTTTCCACCTGATAAAAGGTTTGGTGAGGTGAGGAGTCTCACCTGTGTGGGGGATGGGTGTGAGACAGCAGAGAACAATGGCAGGAGCAGGTATAAAAGAGTCGTGTGTCTCTGTGTGTGATCTAAATGAGTTTCAAGGTTCTGTTTGGACAAATTTAAATACCCCATTATGGAGTCAGGCGTTTGGACATTTCCTTGAACACATTGTTCCAAATGTAATCATCTTCACACAAATTGAATTTCAGTTAAAATGCAAGACTTATTGATGAGTTGAAGCACTTTTAAGGACACACATTAATTTAAAAATAACTGTGGACTAAAAGGTGATTTTAAATTCAATGTGTGTGTGTGTGTGTGTGTGTGTGTCACTTCAACTCACACTAGGAATGTGTCACCTAATCACATGCTGCATGCATTTCTAAAGGTGTGACTGAACACATTGTGTGATCTTACCTGTGCAGGTTAGAGGGCCTCCTCAGCTTGTGTCGTCTTTGTGTCTCCTCTTGGCTCCCTTACCCCATACTTAGCTCCGCCCTCTGGGGAACAGCAGCCAATGGGGGAAAAGGATCAGGAAGGGAGGAAGGCGAGAGGGAGGGGAGCGCAGAAGATTTGAACCTGAAAAACATAAGAAACAACCTCAACATCTGTGAGCAGCTTAGCCTGAAGAAAATGACTAGACAAATATCAACGACGTGAGGAGCTCCAATAACCAGTCTCCGTTTCTAAAAACATGCTGAAAAGCTGCTGCACCAGTAGCTTTTCTTTTTAAAGCTAACAAATGTAAACAAACAAGAGAGAAGGTAACACTGAAAAACAGAGAGGAAGTCAGGAGAAAGAAAATGTACATATAAACATAATCTCCATTGAAACTACAGTAAATCAACAAGTGGAGCGGCTTGCACTGATTAACATCATGTTCATCCATTTTTCAGGCTGGTTAGCCATTCACCTCCTGAAATATGACTTCACAACACACTTTGTAGAGAAGCAAACAGATGTCAGATATTTAAAAAGGTACCAAAAAGCAGAGCTGACACAGTTTCATATTGTATTCTAGTTCTAAATGTAAAACACATTTTTGGGAATTTTCTACAGAGCAGACTAATTGGGATTTTTATACACTTTAAACACATTTTGCCACACTACCTAATAAATATATAAACTGTTAACATCGGCAGGGGCATCAGCAATACGTGGCCCAAAACGTGTTCTGCAGGAGTTTCTGGCTGGGGAAATCAAGTTTCTCTAATCCCCCATCACAATTGTGGAAAAACCGGGTTTCTCATTTACACGATGAATCAGATTTCTGCCGAAACCCAACTGGAGCCAAGTTACATAAGTGCATGTAAATGTCCTGACTGACAGGTCAGCATATACAGGCACAGGTGGAAGACAGACAACAAGATCTCATGTTTTGCACAAGGGTAACATTCGAGACAGGAAACAGACACTGACCCTACATACATTATACAATGCAGCCCACTTTCAGAGTCACTAGAGGAAAAACACAAGGAATTGCGGCATTTACCAGAAGAACCAGACAGAGTCAGATGTCCTTCCCATCAATGATACCAGAGGCTGCGCTAATAGTTGTTTTCAGGGATTTTCATTAGTTTACAGACATTTGTTCTTGCCCATGTCATTTTCCCTCCTCAGGCTTAGAGGGTTTTTTTTATATTTGAGCTTCTCTTATTCATGTAGGCATGCTGCTGCATGCATGTCCGCTGTGCTCCACGCCCATCAGGGAGCTGAGGGGTCTCAATGTTCGACAGGGCATCATGGTTCTCTGGCCTTTTCCGTGAAGCTTGTCCAGAACTCCGCCCAATTACTTGAAGTGTGCAAATAGCTGATAACTCTAACATTCCCGCTGGAAGACAAGGTAACTAAGAATCATAAAGGTCCTGTTCAGACCTTGTATGTGGTATCCAGATCTGTCTAGATTGTGTCTATATCCAGGTAAGAGTTGTTTACACATCAAAAGTGCAGAGGCTTTTCGGTGCCTCTACTCGAGTACAGACTTGGACACCTTGTTCGGGTTGTTTGGAAAGCCAACTATTTGTCTAAAGTGCCCACTTGTGATCAAATAAAAAAAAGATGCATTTTAATGCTGAGTGTAAATAGAGTGGAAGCCAAATACAGATGGAAAAAACATTAGCAGGGTACACACCATGCTGGTAAACTCCCATGTAAAGCATGTATTTTAAGCCTGACTGCAAACCAAGTATAAATATCTTG
Organism: Macquaria australasica; assembly: GCA_005408345.1. Classification (NCBI taxonomy): domain Eukaryota; kingdom Metazoa; phylum Chordata; class Actinopteri; order Centrarchiformes; family Percichthyidae; genus Macquaria; species Macquaria australasica. The sequence continues at coordinate 215,707 of SEMN01000621.1, forward strand.
CCACACTGTGTTGACTGCTGCCAACAGTAATGATTAATAACACCAACAGGGGTTTTGTGGAACAAGCAGGATCTGATATCAAAACCAGACAAGAACCAAACAACTATACAATTTGTCTTTGGTGGATAATCAGTGAGGGTCAAACACTGGCAACACATTGATAAATTAAAAAATAACTATAATCTTTAGCTTCTGCCAAATACACTGATGTGGAAAACTCCCTTCATACACACCACTGAGTTTTGTTAATCATTAAACCACTGGTTCTGCTGGTTAGATATAAGAGGTCAGCAGGTAACGAGGACATATCACCTTTCACTACGCTACGTTAAATGTGCAAACTGCCTGAAATATTCACTTAAAGATTATCCAACACCCAAAAAAGTTAAAAGGACGTATGAGCATAAGAGTTAATCAACATTGGAATATCACTATAGTTTCAGAATGCACTCACTGACTCTAATCTAAATATTACCTATGTGTACTCTAGATTTCACTGTGTTTGTGCTTCTCCCTTTACAAAAGAAAAGTCTGTTTGACTTGTTCAGAAACTTTCCACCTTTAACTCCTGGCTTCCATTTCTCAAGTGTTTTAATACTTTTAATGCTGGTGTTAGAAGGGACCAAATAAATCTGCACAACACTGTCACTTGTATTCACTTTATTCACAACATACCCATCTAAGCAAAATAAGAAACACATGTCCAAACACCTTCAAAAGAGTCACACTAGAGCTACACCGAAAAATCAGACAGACGATATATTGGCCGATATTAGCTTATTGCAGATGTAATGTATTGTAGTGTATAGTGTATATGTCAGCAGATAAGTAATGACAAGTTGCAGTACAGAAATGCCAAACTAGGTGTGAGGTCATTTAGAAACAGTGTCGCAAGTGCCACCAGAGAGCACTTTTCAACTGTAAAATGCCACACTTAGCATGTATTGTGGTCACAGCTCTTTAAAAAAAAAAAAAAAAAATCCAGGGGATTCATTTAAAAATTGTTGTTTATGTAAAAAAAACAAAAAAAAACAACTGATATATTTTTATCGGATTTCTTAAACTCCCAAATATTGATATCGGCCTCCAGGAGCGGTTGGGCAATAATTGAGACACTCACTAATAACGACTAAACATGCTGTGATCTTTCTCCACCACCTGCCACAAAGAATTAAAAAGACATGTCAAAGGAGTGGGAGGTTTCCTGACATCTCAAATGATTTCTAGGTAGTCTCACTGCCACAGGGCCTTTCCAACTGCCGTGGATAATAAAATCAGGTACACAGAGCAATTCTGAACTGGAAATAATATTCAGGTTCAAGGTCATGGTAACTGCAACTTCTGTTCGTAGCTGAGAACACAAGTAACACAAGCTGCACAGATTAGTACAACCTGTTTTACTGTCAGCCAGGACTCAGAATTGGTGTTTCAGTCATTACCAAACACTGTATGCAAAGAGGCTATAAAACCATACAGGTGAATTAACCAGGTATAAAACTATACAGGTGTATTGTCTGCACTAACTCAGCATGTGGAGTTTGTGGTTAGCTCATGAGCATACAGCAGGGCTTTCCACAAGGATATGGAGTAGTCAGCCAGTGGGAAAAGTAGCCAGCTAGGGGGGGGTCCAGATGCATGCAACTATTTTATTTGAATCAAAGATTAATATAATAAAGTAGCCGGCTGGATTTAAATGAGTAGTCGGCTGTTTGGTCGTCAGCCGGCACATATGGAAAGCTATGATACACACTCAGTCCTGCAATAAACCTTCCCAAAGTAACAAGTGTCAAAGAGGTCAACAGGACAGAGAATGTGAAGGCAACACAGGGTCATATTGCTGAGTGCTATGTGTGCGTGTGTGTGAGAGAGATTGCAGATATGAAGACAGCACAGCAGACAGCAAGTGTCCACCACTGAAGCCACATTAGGTTTCTGGACAAAGTTCAACTCTTAACCGTCAGAGGGGGTTAGAATAAAGAAGATAGAGGGATATCTGACCAACCAGACAAGCACAAGAAAAGAGGGACAAATGATAAAGGCAAGTCCACGGTTTAAATTAAATATTTCACGTGAGTGCTGAGGCAAAACATTTTGGTTTAACCATTTGTCTGTGGGCTCTTCCACCTGACAAAAAGCCTTAACTAGGGTCTGAGTATCAAGAAGACCTGGCTCTGAATTGTAACATGTTCCAATTTCATTTTCCTCCCAACTATTGGACACTATAACAAAATGAGGGAGTGTATCTATCGGCCATGTTTAACTTGACTCGACTTCACTCATGTTCCACTTCTTAAATTCCACAGTGGAGTTCGATGTGACGTCCTCAGTGAGAAATAGAAGAGAGGGCACACTACAGCAACCACCCACGCCATGCTAAAAATGCACCACCTAAAATACTGTCAACATAAATATGTCCCACAAATGGCCTATATATACACAATATATATACACAATACAATATATACAAAGGAATCTTTGGTTACACAAACAAAGCTGAATTGTTATTCACATCTTTCATCAAAGTGACTGCCTGTCACTCCAATCAGGAATACATGAGAGGTTTTACTATTCTGGTTCACCAACACTTGATATTACATCTAGAAGTCCTTTCCATGTATCTGTTTAACTTTTTCATTTCTTTTTAATTGCTGTATGTCTTTTATGCATACTGTAAAGCACTTTGAATTACCTTTGTATTCTGAATCGTGCTGTATAAATAAACGTGTCCCTGTGTTGTCATTTACATCTAACTACCAAAGAGATATTTTTGAGCACTACTTGACCCAGGTCAGAAGAATATAAGAGGATGTCACGGCATGAGGGAATGTGGGCCTAACAGCGACATGGTGCGAGGAGAGTGCGCTTTAAATAGCCTGAGGGCTGCCACCAAGAGAGGTGCTGCCTGAGCTGGAGTCTGCCCACCAAATATCGACAGTCGACACCAGTATTCACAAAGGCCCCACTTTGGCTTTACAGTAAGTCACAGACACGTGGGCTTGCTTGACTGATGATTTCTTTGGCTTTTAAAACTGGTTCTAGTGGTTTTACTCTTCTTAGGTCAGCAAACTACAAGACACAATGTCTGACTGAACACTTCAGGTCTGAGTATACAGAGTCTATTATCAAGATAATTTATTCAATAACCTTCAAAACCATAATTGTCTCTTTCTTTCTGCATGACGGATATGTCTCTTTGAAACAAAAACATTCAGTTGCTTTGACAGCGCATTGATTGATTGTGGAGGTCAGGTTAGCGATGACTCATTGTGCCTACAGCTGATTGTGTCTTGCTCAGTGACACTTCAGCAGCATTCACCACTTGAGAGATACATTACAAAATAATGGACCTGGATCACCCGGCTGAAGGATGGTGTAGCCAAAACAACCCGGGCCAGACTGCTGAATTGCTCTTTTCTCTCAATATCTTGTTAAAGTGATAATCTTCTAAATAAACGGCGGGGCTTTAAAGCATAAAAGGCTGTTTTACAAAATGTTGGTGGAATAAAAAGAAACTTGCATCAGCTGACAACAATCCTGCCACACACACACTTAAAATAGAATGGAATTTCTAATCATCAACAAATACTTGTCACTCCGACTCTGCGTGTTAAAAGGTCACCTCTCTCTATGGCGTGACTCATTCACTCACACTCAACGTAATCTAAACTTAAAGATGTGTGTACACGTGTGCGTCTCTGTCCATGTCAATGCTCAGTTAATGCAGTACACAAACATGTCAAGTTTAATCCTGACACATGACTCACAGTTTGACCTGAGCAAAGACAGTGTGTACGTATCTCAGGCGGCAAACAGTAATGTACAATATACTGTCATGATTATTCCAAGATTAATAACCATATAGTAACAAATAAAAAATTAAATATCCAGCTTTTGGCAGTATTAAATAACCTACAGCACAATCCCATCAGTTTTTCATGTAATTTCTGTGGGTCATAATACAACTGGATATCCCAGTGTAGCTTACAGGCACATACTGATTTGGGGCAGAGCAACAAGATATATTGTCACCTTTTTAAATTTGTTAGTAAGCAGTTGCCTACTTATATATATCTAGCAAATATGGAGCAACATTAGCATTCATTTGGAGTCGCCACCTGGCGAATGTAAGTAAGTCCAATATTCACTTTTCTTCTAGCTCCACTCTGGTTTCTACCAGCTCCTGTGAAAGATATTTGGCTATTTAGCTGATAAATGCTCCATTATATTCACCAATTCACTAACTTTGTCTGCCTGCCTGCTGTCTGGTGCTGGGCAGGTAGCGTACAGTGGGTATATTAGAGCTTTTTTTTTGCTGAAAACGGAAGCTTGGTGTGGTTGGAGACGGGGTTGATGAGAGAATGATGGTGAGAATGAAGCAAAACAGTAAAGTTGAAGGCCAGAAACCAAAACAATGAGCTAAAAGACACTACAAAGGATTCTGGTGATAATTCTCCCAGTTTGTCTCTAAATGTGACCCATAGTGCTGGTTTAAGACATTTACTGGTGAACCTAATTTGATAAATGGCATAATTGTGGTAAAAAAATGCAATCTAATCTTAAGTCAAAATTATCATGTTAAATGATATGCAGCCTTACTGTGTGTTCTTTGGGATGAGAAAGCAACTACCAAGAGTAAAAAAGAAAGACCTCTCGCTGATGCTGAATTTCTGTAGTCACTAATTTTCTGCATTAAAGATCTCAAAGATATCAAGAGGCCTTGCTGCAGGTCTGGTGGATGTGGTTGTTCAGCCTTTCTGGAAAATGGTAAATTGTAAATTGTAACTAATGGCAGCAATAATGCCACTAATGCTAATGCAGTGAGGAAGGAAACAGTCTCATTATGCTGTTTAACTGATGGAATATTTTGACAACTCCCCAGATAAACCACGCTAACATAAATGAAGCACTTACTACAAGCGGACAGAGAAAAAGATAAAATATCATTTCGCACTTGCACTAAATTATTTTATTTTGAAAGTCAAAGTGAGGGAATGTGTATGGGTTAAGACCACTGGTGGAGTCCTGCTTTTTAGCTCTGCAGCAGTACATTCAGCACCTCCCAGACATCTAAAATGTTGTCAGCTCTACCCGTCTGTGGTTTTTCACCACTTTGCTTCATAACATTGAGTGACTCGGCCACACCCACCCGGTTCACTTCCCTTCCTCTTCTTCCACAATGAGCTGCACACATGACCACATTTCAAAACAGGATACTGTCTACATGGTGTAGCTAGTGTCTATCCTATTGTGCAGCTGCTCTTAATCTCAACTAAAATCCAAATCACATCAAGATAATCAGATTATACTTTTTCATGTGCATTAAGTGCGTGAGTGTGTAATTAAGTAAAAGGAGAGGGTCACCATAACTCACACATAATGAAGCTGGAGCCTTGGATAACCTTACCTAAGTCAAGCCTCTTTTGTACAACTCTTGTTAGAAATAGAAGATAATAACCTCAAGCAGCCTACAATAAGAGCCATTTAGGAAATTATTAATGAAGTCTGATTGATTCCTGTCCAAACATCAGAGAACTGGTATATTGGACATTACTTTATGAACCATAAAACAGATAAGTATGTTACACATCCTCTGGTACTGAGGGCAGGGAGAGAGTACTGGGCAGAGAGAGAGAGGAAGAGCGCAGACAATGGTGCAAACAAGGTTTCAATCTACTAACACAGAACTAACGTGTCCTACTTTCTGGCACAAGCACTAAGAGCTTATTTCTGTGCAGAAAAAGATGTTTTACCTTGATTTGTACCAACTTTCTTGGGTTATATTAGTAATTTCACTGTAAAGTCTCAATGTGTCTTTCTTGCGTTATTTCATTGCAAAGTTTCAGTGAGGTACTGTGCTTGTGAAATTGTTGGGTGGAAAACTAGTTCCTCTATGACTGTGCTGCATTCTTGTGCATTTGTGCCTGTAGCGTTGACTGCTCACATGCCGCCTAACTCCAAACAGTCGTATCCTGCTGCCCCAGCACTGAAGGCTGCCTCTTTAACCCAACTTTGTCATCTCTGCCAAACAGACAGGAGGGACAAAACCACCACCCTCCAGAAGAAAGAAAGAAAATCAGCAAATATTCACATTAGAGAACACAAAAACAATTGTTTTTTGGCATTTATGCTTAAAAAAAAAAAAAAAAAAGACAATTCATCTATTATCAAAATGACTGCAAATTCATTTTCTGTCAATCAATTAACTGATGAATCGTTTCAGCTCTAATCTAGCTGCTGCCGGTCCAGCTGGGTGTAAAAGTTGCACGATTCCGAAAACACCAACGCTACCTGAACATCACCGGGAAATGTAGTTAAGCTAGTAGCATACTCCCAAACACTGTCCAAGCTACAACTTACAGTGACAAACGCTTAACGAGGCAACAAAAAACAAGAAAAAAAACAACACACAATGGATATTCTGAATCAGAATATTGCCTATATATTAAAACACACTTAACGAGTACATGGGAAGTACAGTGATTTAGTATTACTTCCTGAGCAGATGCAATTCCAGGTACGTTCCCCAAAGTGGGCAGAGAACAGTGGAAACAAAAGCGGAACCGGTGACAATGGCTACACGTTAAATTACAGGTCGGTAAGTTCCCCCAGTGGAAATAGGAGGAGATAGTATGTATATTTCAAGATTGCTCTGCTGAGTGACTTCTTATTATCATATTTATGTCACACTGTGTGCTAACACCTTCTACCTTGTCAAATCAACAGGATAAAACAGATCAGCTGCATAATCATGACATGTAAGAATTTATATGACACAAGAAATATGATGAGTTAGAGCAGTGTTTTGAGTCTTTTTCAACACACTGGAATTGAACTATGAGGCTTAAGTGCTGACCTTCAGCTTTAATGGTGTTCACATCCAAATTGAATGTAGTGTAGGACTTTTAGCCAGTTTCATACACAGTGTTCAAATTTTATGAGAACCAATTAAGTTTTTTTAATGGCCAAATTGTTTTGACTTTTGACTGGCCATGTCCGTCATTTGACCTCAATCTAACAAAGCATGCGTTTCCCTTAAGAGACCCTGAAACAAGCAAAAAGCAAAGATGTCCACCCACAGACAGTGTTACACACTAAATTTAACTTTAACCTCAGTGTGCTGTAGTACAGAGCCAGCACAACACATATGTCACTGTCCTAATACTGCCTGAATGCACTTACTTGTTTGAGACAGTTTGCTCAGTGTGCTGAATACATGAAAAGTACCACTTACATAAAGCCTCTCTGTGTGCGTTGGCCATTATAGGCAATACTGGTATCAGGTTTATTTTTCCCCTAGTCATTAATGCCTATAAAAAAGGGTTTAAACCCACTGATGCATTTGCCATTTGCTGTCGGGAAAATTACTGTAACAGTATGGACTAGTTGTGTCCATGCAGCAGTATATCCCTGTAAGCTGGTTTTAATGGATCTCGGAAAACAGTGGCAGACAAGCACTTTAATAGTCGCTAATTTAGGATTATTACTGCTAAAAAAAATTGCCATTTCAACCCTGGCTATCTTTTGAAATTTGGATGGATTAGTCACTAAAGAACTTCAATTTTGTTTTGTAAAGTCTGACTTTGCTTCTGTGGTTTAACTGTCATGGCGCAAAGACAGGAAACTGGCAAACTGAAGTGTTGCTACAGACCCCTGTCTACTATATCTGCTGTCATACGAAATACTGTGTATTTTCTTACTCACTGCAAACAAGGGTTTTTTGAACAGTTACTTTTATAATTATCAAGGCATATTTAGTCATGCTAGCATGTAAACTGTATGTGTAATCTCAAACATTGATGCTTGGGAAGTGACAATAAGGGTCTATATAACCTTAAAACTGTGCTCAGCTGTCAAGCTGCCAGTTCGGACTCTGCTGTACCTTAACAAACGCCAGGTGACTCTTGGACGTATTGGTGAGCAACTTGCGACCTAACATGATAAAACACCTAAATAAGACAGCTTTAAAGTTACTGAGGGAAATATTTTTTCATCATTGAAGGAGGTAGTTGTTTTTCAGTGTGTGCTAAGCCAGGATACACTATCACTCTACTGAATGTACAGAGGTGAAACTCATCTGATATCTAGATAATCTTCTCATCTATCTTAGTCAAATAGAAGTCAACAGTCAGAACCCTGCTAAAAAAATGACAAAGAAAATCAGGTTGTGCTGATTGTGTACCTCCTGGTTAGTGGCCTGCTGAAGTTAGCGGAAACAGAGTTATTATGCTGAGTTTCAGCGATTCATCGACAGAGAGATAGTGACAGTGTTGGCGGCAACACAAGACATAAAAACTCCTTCAAAGATTAACCAAAGGAAACAGCCAGTACCAAGAGGAACACTAGAGCTGGTTGAGTATTTTTGTGGGTCACTTGCTCTAAATGTAACAAAATATCTGAGTTAACAAGGGAATATTCATTATTTTATTGTAGCCTTCCAACTGCTCAACTGAATGTGCAGACAATGCCCGTTTTGTTTGCAGATTTGTTAGGTGAGCTTAAAAGTTGGATGTGATAAGCAGCTCAGGCTAACAGCGAGGTAAACACATTCACTCTGGTCTGGTGTGAGGTGTCACCAGAGAAAACCTTGGACGCATTGCAAACTAGTACTATTAGAGACTCTCTAAACAGGTCAGTGCTGATTTCTGTGTCAACATGGATGACTACGATGTGGTTATAGTACAGACCTGATTGGATGTCCCCATAATTAGCTCTAGGTCTCCCATTTGGGTTATGCTAAAATTACTGACCTTGAAAAGAGAGGAAGACTGGTGAAGAGATTGATGCTTAAATCAGAGGGAATTGCTGCATCCTTCTAGCCAAAATGCAATACTTCAACACTTTAGAAAGCCACATTTCTTTCACAAGTAACGCCTTTGAATGCTCACTAAAATTATGGACTGTACTGACTATGAAGTCTCTCTACAGTGTGGTACACCAGAAAGGATTTAACCCTTTAGCTGAAACTAAAGCAGCCTGTTTTCTGCTATTCAACAAAGTCCATTCAACAAATGAATAGTCTGCCTTTGACATTTGTGAACACATAAATGTTCTAGGAAGAAACTCTGTGCCTTTACTTACATAGATGATCATTATTACTCATCTCTTTTCCTCTCCACATCCCCAGAAACTGTTAGTCAGCCTATCAGGAATGTCTGAAATAGTAATGAGGAGGGGTGCATTAGGTGGCATGGATTAGGTGAGATGAATACATGAGAGTGGGTAGAGAAAATGTCCTGTATGTAAAAAGGTCACAGGTTTGATTTAAATCAACAGGTGAATGCACGTCCCGTGACGGTCAAAGTGTCCTTGAGCAGGAAACTGGAGCACGTGCCTGCTCACTGAGTGTTGCTGAGCTGGAGGACAACATCAGCAAATGTCTTCAAGTAAGCACTCTACACACGATGTGGAGAAATTATTGGCTATTAGGGCTGCCAAGATTAGTCGACTAGTCACGATTACGTCGACTATCAAAATCGTCGACGACTAATTTAATAATCGACGTCGTCGTTTATGTTTTGAAGCTTTGTTTTTCTCTCAAAACTGCCGCTGTAGCTTCCGCTGCCTTGTCTGCCTTTCTGTCCTTGACGCACATGTGCAGTAGTGGTAATCGGGGTCAGCCGTGATGTCACCGGAAAAGTTGTGCCCAGTATCAACAGTATCGTGGCTAGCTGCAAACGGAGCATTTTATCAAAAGAAATGAAAAGAATGTGCAATGCAAAATCTGCAAGGCAGAACTTGCCTTCCATGGGAGCACTACAGCGATGCACGAGCATTTAAAAAGAAAGCACGTTGTTGTAGCTGAATCCGATTCAATTTCTGACGAAGAGGGACAGTTAGCTGCTCACATTAACGTCAACAGTGAGCTACTTACTTATATTGATAGCTGTAAACGTTAACATTAACGATGACGATTTCATCAGCCTTAGCACACGTATGTTATGTGTTTGCTGTAACGTTATAACAGTGATGTCATGTTTGAATAGGACATGTGATAACGCTAATGTTGTATAACGCTACGTTACAGTGCTAAAAAAATACTTTCCTCTTCAATGACAACTTTGTTACCAAGCCAACAACATGCACACCTGGGCAGGTAAATGTCCTGACTGAAGCAATCTGGAACATGTTGGTGACGGACATGAGACCCCTGTCCATGGTTGGCGATGAAGCTGCTACAAGCTGCAAAGTTCATTAAAAGTTGAATGGACTGTCGTCTTAATTGTCTTTATTTTTTAGTTAGCACACACCTTAAACACTTCAAGCTGGAAGCTGATGATGGTTATATAAGAGCAGCTGCATGCTGGTGCGATACGCTGCAATTTAGGTATGATCCAATTAGTCGACTAATCGCAAAAATAATCGGTGACTAGTCGATTATCAAAATAATCGTTTGTGGCAGCCCTATTGGCTATTTATGCAGAGTGTTGACTGTGTCCGAATGGCAAAATGGTTTTGAGATGAAAAACCATCCGGCCAACGCAAACTAACCTTTTCTGTATTTAAAATGGAAGAAAAACCATACACTACAGCACAGCACCAGTATATTAATGGTTTGTTCTCTGGGATCATTGAAATAAAAAAAAATGATACCCAACACCTCTATCTATACCACAGCAACTCGATAATGCAAATGAGTGACAAATTGAATCTCTAAAAGCCACCAAACATGCTTTTCCCTAAAATCGCTCTCTTGCAGTCACTCACAAATACACACAAACACATTTTAACACTCATCAAAAGACACACATACTGTTCTTGTATCACAAGCTACTAACCATGCAGGGCCAGGACAAGATGCAGAGTAAACAGATTAGCTGCATCCCAGAGACAATGGAAAACAATGGCGTAATCATGACTACAACCTGGCATGCAGAACAGAAAGCTATACATGCAACAACATATGAATCCAAGATAATATATCCATGAGTTGAGATGTGAGATGGAAAAACTGAGCCAAGCTACCAAACAATGTATAATTTTGTTCCAAAATTGGGTATTTTTTATATAAACTCTCTAGTTAGACCATATTCAACTGGAAAAGGGGATTGCATAAGTGAAAAACAGCTTATTTGACTGCTTTCTGAAAGTAAAGCTTTTTCGTCATTTGTTTCATAATGTTCACTGTCTGGTCGTAATTTGGCAAGACAGAAAAGTACCCCTGACTGGATAAGGGCTACTCATCCAAAATGTGGTTAGGACTTTTCTGTCAAAACATAGCAGCGCTACAGAGCTGACACACACACACACACACACACACAGACACACACACACACACACATCTGCAGCAACTCTGGAAAAAGTTGCTCATGTGATTAAAAACTTTTTATCTTGGAGAGCACACATATGGCATCAGAGAAAAAAAGAGAGAAGAGGATAGACAGAGGAAGAGGAAGAGGAGAGGAGAAAAGAGTAGACGAATAGGTCTACAATAGTAAGTTCTTCAGGATTGGTCAGGTTAAAAATGTAGATTACCAGAAATAAAAGGCACACAAAAACACCATTCAGAATGTATTCTCTCTGTTATCTCCTTCAAATATTGGCTTAACGTTAGCCTGCTTTCCTCTGCCAGTAAATGTTTGGCATTTTGGCTTGATGAATGCCTTGAAAGGATTAATCAATTACCAGAACTGTTGATTAACTTTCCATCGATCCACTAATCAATTTCCACCACTCGTTTCAGGCCTCGCCAAAGGTTAGGATAATGCTTAGGGTAATCTTCAGTGTTACTGTTTTAATATTGCTACAGCAGATCCTGTTTCCCTATAGGAGTTTTATGTTGTAGCCTACTTAGTCTCTTTACTTTTCCAATCTTCCTAATGAGAGTAAGCATATTATAACCACATATCCCTGTTCCTTAAGCACACACATGTAGTCCTAAATCTAGTCTAACGCACTTTCATGAAGTAAGTCGGCTTCGCCAACTCACTTGGTAGGTCGCCCGTGATATGAATCTAGCTACTTACCTACTCCTGTAAAGTCCTTACAGAGGGACAAAAACTGGGGCGAACTCACTTGTTTCCAGCCGTCCTCGTCAGCCCAACAACCGCGGAGAAGTTAATAAATCCATGCGTCTCTTCCGGCGGCTAAACGTCGTCTCTTTTCGCCGTGACTCGGCCCTGTTTTCACTCCGCCGAGGACTGAAGACTGAAGGCTGTTAAAAGGACCGACTTCTTTCAACAAAACGGTAATGACGCGCGCTGCGCTGCTGTGTTGTTCGGGGCGGAGCGAGGCTCTCTCTCTCTCTCTCTCTCTCTCTCTCTCTCTCACACACACTCACACACACGCCATTGAAACATTATATTTTGTCAATGTCTGTTTGTTTGACTGCGTCCTCCCTTACAGTCGCCTGACGAGCAGAAACCGGTTAAGGTGGCCTCACTTCCTAAAGGTGAGCTGTCATGTGAATAACCAGTTTACTTACTAAAACATTTCATAATGACTGGCCTTTACATAGGTGAATTAGTCTTATACCTGGCTACAACACCGTTGTTAGTGGTGTAACTGTCTCTATTTAACTGACTGAATGACACACATTGTTGAAATACCTTCTGTGTTGTAGTAACAACAGTGTCAAGGTGACCCAATGAGGCACACTTGAAACCAGCCCTGTGTTAGCAACATATGGTGCATTTGGGTTTTACCTGTTTGTGTTTTTGGCCCTTCACTTTTCTGGTTTCACTTGTTTGTACACTTTGACACTTCAGCAGCAGAATTTGCATTGAACATTGCTGAAACGTCCAAACAAGAGCCTACCCAGATGACAGTTGGGAGTTGTATGTATGTGTTGTGTGTGTGTGTGATGGGTGTGGGGTTTCCTAACAGCAGGGGGCCAGTCCCCAGGCTGTCCTCTCTTAATAACCCAGGCCAGGACAAAGGGGGTCTGCTGTGTGAAGCACTGGAGCCTTTACGTCCATCTGTGTCACAGACCCACAGCTGGTCACCCCATGGAAACAATGGACACCCAGCCTGTGCTCATAAATAATAATCTTTAGGTTCACATATGATAACACCATGCATGCACACACTCTGAAGTCTGACTGAAACTTTCACTGTTGTCTCTTTGAGCTGAGTTCTCCCCAAACTGCTCAACAAAGCAGCCGAGACTCCTTTTCAGACTCCTGTTCTCCTGATGCTACAGATATGACAAAAAAAGTTCCCCAACACAAAAAATAGTTATGCAATCTCTATGGAAGTAAAGCGAGGGGGAAAAAAATGCTGACATCTAGTGACATAACATAGTTGCAGGCATAAATATGTTGTGGTGCAGTGAAGAATCTGAAAAATGTCTGATAGTTAACCTGTGCAAACTGTGGCGAGGAAGCTGTTTGTGAACAGTTGTAAATACACACTAGCACACCAAATGTGTATTAATCCGCAGTTGAAAATAGCCCCTAACAAATGCGCTATACAGTATGTGATTTCATTTTAAAGATTTACTTTGTCAGCAAGAACCAATGTGCTCAGGGCTTCATGCCACAGAATAGGGACGTCAGAAACTATTATGAGAAGGACTAACGCATGGTTGGTTTAGGTCTTTTCATGGAATATTTTAACAGCAACAAAAATATAAAATAACACCAGACTTTTTCTTTAATGCCTACAGAAGCAGACTAATGTATTTGTCCCACTTGGGCTGCTGTATATTTCCTACAGTTCCTCCTATGTGCTTATCTGCTGGCAGCATGAATCAATATATACTGTATTAATATTTTAAGGATTAATAATGTTATGATGGATTACCATTAACATTAACTCACAGTTGTCCTGAATGTAATTACCTCCGAGAGGTAATTGCCTAATTTTTCTCAGAGATTACTGTCATACACGTGAATACATGCATGCATATGGTCCACACCCTGCTGTGGGTTAGGGTTAATTGCTTCACATACATTAGAGCCCTCCACCCATCACTGTGTCATCAGAACAGAGGGCAGGGTGATAATCCCGGCTAACAACGTTAACTAGAATAGGATAGTGTAACCACGGAGCAGCGGGTGTGAAGGAGCCCACAGACAGCCAGGACTCAGGTGTCTCTTCCTTCCACCTCCCAGAGTCTCAGGTGGTCAGTGAGGCGTTGTTTGCCATGTATGTGATCACCCAAGGGTGTCTGCAGAGCACACGTTGGCACTTCTGCTACTGCTGCTACCACCCAGCTGCTCGTGTATCAGGTTTAATCAAAGTAGGACCAACACACGCTGCTGTTAATGAGGTGCAGGAAAAGAGAGTGAGGAATAAAAGGCTCGCTGCACACAAGGAGCTCAAACAAAACAGTTGATTCAAACAAGACATGTTTTGACAGACCGAACCGTGTATCTAGTTCACTCACTTTACGTTTGCTCACGTCACAGTGGCGGCTGACAGGAAGACTTTGCTGACACTGGATACAGCATGGAACAAATGATGTGGGGGCTTTAATTCAGTAGCCACAATGAGGACGTTTCAGTCACACAGACTGCACATCGACCCAAATAAAACATTATTTACTGTCACAGCTGGATAAAAATGCAGTTAGAAGAGTTCCATTCAAAATGTGCAATCTGAAATGAAACACAAATCCTTAAAAACTTGATGATATTGTCAAAGTCTTAACTTGTCTGTGGTAACTCATAATGTGCTTCTCTTTGATTCCAGCTGTCAATCCGCAAAAACCTGCTCCATTTTTTCATTTTTGGTACTAAACTCTTTGTTTTTGTCACGTATGAATGAATATTTTTCTCCAGATTTTGTCGCAGCACAGTCTGTATTGCACTTTTTGTCTGTATATTTAATGAGCATGATGCTGCTCGGCTCTAGATGGTGTGGTTGATTACAGCCTCCAGGATAACTGAGCCAAGACCCAGCACAATGCATGTTTCCACAGTCCAGCTAACAGCCCCCCCCCCCACACACACTCTCAACTACATGTGTTGTAATTTTTATTGTGCTTTAATGGTTGAAACAGAAGAAACAGTAGCATTTGCCACACACATGCACACACACCTTATAATCTCATCAAACAGTAAACAGTCTCACATTTAAATATAAACTGTGAAATATGAACGCAATTTAATTCACTGTGAGTTCGGCCCTGTTCTAACTGCCTTGAACTAGACACACTGTGCGTCTATCTGCTCTATCTGAGGACATGTGTACCTGTTCTGTATCAGTGTCAATGAGATAATAAATCCACTGAAATAGAGAAAACACATGCACACTATCTGCAATTGGAGATAAATAAAAATGAATTTACAAGCAGACAGTGTTTTGGCCAAGGGGCCATCTTCGGATTAGACAATGTGCAATTTTAACTACTTCTCAGAAGTGCAACGGTATTATCCGGTAACGGTTTTTATTTATTGATAATTTAAAAAACCCCACACATACTTGCTTACTAAAGCCCTTTGTTCCTCTAGAGAATATAGGTCATTGACAAATGTCTTCTACCCCACTTGACTCAAAAACCACACATTTAACTTCACAATTCATTGAAGTGGGTAAAAGTTTGACATAGCTGTTTTGATTATCTAACATTACCTCATCTTTAAAGTGAGATAATGATCATTACTGATTTACTAACGCTGAAGTTACTCATTCTAAAATCATACTGACATGCTAAACACTGAGCTAATGTACAGCAAAGGTGTGTCTGACAGCTCTCAGTGTGTAGAAAGTCTTTGTTCACAAAATAAAATTGTGTTATTGTGACAACAGGAGATAACAATGTAAAATGTTAATCAGTGCGATGAAATGTTTCAGTGCCAACACCAAACATGCAGGTCCAAATGAGAGATGAATAATTTCCAGCTGACACCACTTCCTGAGGAGGAAACCAAGACGCAGTTGTTGAGAAATGAAACTTACATGCATTAAGCTATTTTAGGCTGCATATGTCAGGCTCACAAAACAAAGGACCCACAACGCAGACAAACACACGGAGGAAAAGTCCAGATACTTTAATGGAAACAGTTCAGTACACGGGAAGTCAGTCTAATCAGGCAGAGGTATCCAAAAACACAAGGCAAAATACACAGGTCCAAAAAATACAAGCGAGGGTTTCAAAAACACGAGAAAAATGCACAAAGGAAAGACGCTGGAAAGCTCACACAAAGTCAAGACAATCTGGCACAGAAGGGAGGGAGGGAAAACACACCTTAAATACACTGAGGGGAAGGAGACAACAAGCCACAGGTGAAACACATCAGGGCAATCACACAGGCGGGAAACTTGACAGGACATGGGGAATGACACAAGAGACTACCAAAATAAAACAGGAAACCACATGACACATACTACTTGACTTGACGGACCCTGACAGCATAGACGCATGCTAAACATATGCTAATCTTTGCAAACTGTGTCCTGACCTCAAATATCACAAACTGCTTTGATGCTTGAAAGCATCTTTGACCCAATGTCACTTTTCATAATGTCACATTTCATGACAGTGGTGTTGTCATGGCCAATCACCTTTCAGCTAATCACATGCCCCCAATTATGAAAATGAAAAATGAAACATTTTATAATAATGAGTTTTAATAATTTAAGAAATTGATAGTTCATTTATTTATTTTACAGAATTTATTTATATTATTTATGTCATAATGTATTTTTATTTATTTAAACCTGCAATAACTGATTTTTTGGCCATTTGGGGGCAACATTGACATATCTCGAACTTATTAGCAAACAGTTGCTTGTTTACACATCCAGCAGTTACAGAGCAACATTATCATTCATTTGGAGTCGTGTTTCTGGCCACCTGATGAATGTAAGTCAAATATTTACTCTCCTTTTAGCTCTATGTTTGGTCTCTTCCTACTCCTGAGGGAAATATCTGGTTCTTCAGCTGCTAAATGCTCCACTGTTCACCAGCTTGCTGTGTCTGTCAGCCTTTTGGTTCTGAGCAGGTAGTGTACAGTGGGTTTTTAGAGCTTTGTTGATGAAAACAGCGGCCTGCTGCGTCCGGAAAACGACACTTTGAGATCAGTGAGAGTGAACCACAACTGAAGTTGCAGCCAGACAGCTAAACAATGAGCCGAAACTCATTATAAAGCTCAGTAAAGATGAGGGCAGCTGCAGATTCAAGTGAGAATTCTCTGTAGGTTCATCACTATGAGCAACCCCCTTTCACATTGTCACATAGTTTTCACATAATCATTTGATACATTGTTATTATAAGAATATTGATTATAGCCACTTTAATATTGAACACTTTGGGATTCCATAGATTTATGTCTTGGTTTTGTTGTTAACAAGGAAGCCTTAATATGAGCTGTAAACACAAGAAGCCAATGCATCGCACAGGGCGACAGAGGTAATCTAAACCACAACAAACTGCTGTAAAACAGCAGTGGGGTTCATCCAGGTTTATGATGGGAAATTCCTGAGACGTCTCTGAACAGCAGAAACATTGTTCTTCTGGGTTGGGCTGTTTATCAACCATGACAACTGTGTGGTCACATATGCATACATTAACACACACACACACACACACACACACACACACACACACACACACACACACACACACATACTCACAGATATTTAAGATACATCCTGTCACCTTACCTCATAAAACACACGAAGACCACTCTGCAGGTCTGAAGGGGAAGGTAGCTCAGCTGCATATCCAACAGGTCAGAGTCATGGGAAAATCCGTGACGGATGGCACAAAAAACCTTCACACTCATTCGATCAATATATTTAAATGTGACTACTTCTAGGCCAACCAGAATTGTATTCCTGGCAGTGTGGACAATAAAACTCTTCATGTTGGGAAATAAAATGAACAAATATCAATACACATAATATGAAGAATACAAATACTTATACATATATTTACCGACTATTTGTGAAGTCTGGTTAAAATCTTAAGTATTTCTAAAATCCTGGCTCTATAATAGTGGAGGCCTTGATAGCATACAGGTTCAATGTCAACAAGATGAGCACAAAATGACTGCTGTTACCCTGTAAAACTGGTTTAAGCGGTTTATCACTGATATCTTAAAAGGTCTTTAGGTCTCACTCACTCTCAAAACAATGTAACTATGGACGACTGAGGAAGTGCCACCAGATATTTTATTCTGATGTTATACCCTGAATTAATAAAAATGCCATGGGTGTTTGGTCTTCAGGTAAAAGTCAATTTTTCTTTCTTCCTTTATTGTTCCAAAGAGGGAAATTTGACATCAGACATATCGAATATATCGGTTAAAATCAACAGTTAAAAAACAGAAACAATAAGATAAGATAAGATAAGATAAGCCTTTATTGTCCCACAGCGGGGAAATTTTTAGCGTTGCAGCAGCCAGCAAAAGTGTCATATATAGAAATACAATAAAAATAAATAGAAAAATAGAAAAATAGTCCTATACACAGTATAGACAGAAATAAATAATAGAGTGACTGAGTGCAGTTGTAAGTATGAAAAAATAGATAAGATAAAAATATTGCACATATATAATATACATGTATATGAAAAATATTTTACAGCAACATATGAAGTAGATAACATCATGAATATAATATATGTATGAAGATAATGCACAGCAGTAGATGAAGTATAGTAGTGAATAGTCTGCACACTGACAGTCAAGTGTAGATTACCGGGAGAAACAAGTCAGAAATACAACACAGTACAACTCAGACACAATTAACACAAAACCATCCTCAAGTAAAACTAAAATACGCTGACCAGACCTACCTAGATTCTGTAACATTCAAAGCCTGAAACATTTCTGCAGTCCAGTTAGGAAATCGTTATCTCTAATTGATTTATCAGTGAAGAGGTGTAGATTAAGAAAGGAAGAATAGTTACTGAAGGCTTTTTAAGCTGAGTTTGGGACTTGTCAAAATTTAATTTACACCTCTCTGAAGCTTGTGATGTCCAGTTTTTTGAGACTGTGTCAAATGTAGGATTTATTGCAGGGCTATTGTATTGGATTACATTAAAACAAAACTGCATAAGAATAAACTGGAAACTCCTCTGGCTGCTGCATCACCAACCTAAAAGCGTTGCTGGTTATGTACGCATGTGAAACATATAGTGTTGCAGAAAAAGAACACATGCAAAGTAATCAAACCCTCCCAGGGAAAAGTTATGGTTTAAATGATAAACATGTTAAACCTTAAAAAGCCAACCCTTGTTTTCTTCTACAGTAATTCCAGTTAGATGTAAGGGGAGGGGTGGTTGAAATTCTTTGTCATTTGTCTACTCGAGGGCTTCCTCTTGGAGCAACAATAGCAGCTTTGTAGCTCTTTGCCCAGATCCTGGCAGCGACGTCCTTGGGTCCTGTGACTTTGGGTCCCGCCGGGTGTCCGTCCGTTCGTTCCTCTAACACAATCCAAGCCCTCTGTTGCTCCGATTGGTGCGGGTAGATCAGAAGGCTGTCTGACCATGGACTTCTGATAAAACATATCACGGATCAAACCAGTCAGTTGGGAAGAAAATGTAAACATGAACTACATCTACTGGCTGATAATACACCATAAACTCTCTGCCGTTCAGTATGGGCCGTTACCTGTAAAAGCTCCATGCACATACAGTTGTTTTCAATTATTCTGGCTTAGTAGACCTCTGCTCAGGTTGAAGTTGGGAGGAGCTACAGGCCTTCTTCATGGAAGACATTTTGACATCACTGTGGGAAAAGCACAGGTGTTAATAGACAAATGAATGATAGCTGAATTCCATTTAGCTGCTTCAGTTTCAGGGTCCTGGTATTGTGCGTGTTGGCTCACTGTCACACTGTCATGACTTACTGAGACACTCGAATGGAACACAGACATCATTAATGTTATTAGCAACACTTGAGCTTTTCCTACTATGACAAGTCAAAATATCTGTTGCAAAAATTGCGAAGACATCCAATCAGGCAAAATAAGTGAGTGGGTGTACTATGGGTGTGTACGGGCATTTAGCATTGGAAATGAATAACGATATTATATTCCACTAACACATAACATCTTTAAAAACCTGCGTGCTTGAATGGTGGAGGCTTGGTGATTATGGAGATGATGGGGGAAGTGGAGAGTTGTGCAGAACTTGGTTTGAAATCACAGACATTTAAAGGTCAGCCTCCAGCAACTGATTGGTTAATAGAATACGGGAAGAACGCTTATGGCGCTGTATAAAAACTGTGAAAGAGAGGACTTTTGACAGCCTGGGAAAGTGGAAATGGCGGCTGTAAATTAATGAATGAGGATCAGAATGTGGAGAATTCCCTGGAGGAAGGCTGAAGGGTGAAAGTGAGAGAAAAGATCTTTTCTAATTCAAGTTTTGCTTTATTATATTTTAAGTTTGGTTAGATGTACACTTTTTCTAGTGTGAAACTGTGTACTAACTATACCCTGAATACCAAATGTATCATCTTACTCCCTCATTTCACTCTCACTTCATCAAAGTGTAACCAGCAAACACTCACAGATGTACGTGTGTAGTGTCAGTGAGGAAGATAATTTAATACTGTAATTATTGGACACAAGTGTAAGTGTTTATAAAACCCTGATACAATTGAGAAATGCCATAATTTTCTGCATTTTATAGCAGTAATGAGAGCTTTATTTCGGCAGTTGAAGTCTGAGACATGAAAGAGTGACTCAGGAGTGAATTTTCATTGACGCTATTCCTTTAAATAATGATGACAAAATGGCTGTTGTGCATCATTTCTTACCTCAATAATATGAATCATGCAACATGAATAGTAATAATGTAATCATTTAAGAATTTGGATGATAGTTTATTCAGAGATATTGAACAGGTTGGAGTTCAGTATCTATCAATGGGCATGTTGCTGTGTATGCATGACGATGAGGAGATTATTACCCAAGGCCAATATGTTCTCAGAGCTGGTGAAATGGTTAATCATTGGCTATGACAGTAGCTACAGTAGCTAGTTACAGCACTGTGGGTTTGCACAGGATGTTCTGAC
Source organism: Macquaria australasica (assembly GCA_005408345.1). Classification (NCBI taxonomy): domain Eukaryota; kingdom Metazoa; phylum Chordata; class Actinopteri; order Centrarchiformes; family Percichthyidae; genus Macquaria; species Macquaria australasica. Next base: position 236,613 of record SEMN01000621.1, read on the forward strand.
TTGCTGGTTACAGAATGTCGCCTTCACATCAGTATCATATTTGATAGAGAAACCCATCCCAAACAGCTCATGGTGACGTTAGTTCTCCTCTGTTTGTTGATTGTTGACGTGTTTTTATCATCATGTGTTTTCACCACAGACCAACAGAAAGCAAAGCTGTGTTTCCAAACTGTGTTTTTGATGCCAGTTTCAGATTTCTTTAAACGCTCTGAGTAAATATAATCCTGGGAGGGAAAAGCTCATCTGATTGTATCTTTAATGTTTGACCCACAGGCTCATGGGACACGATCAGATGCCGCGATGTGTGGAACGTCTCATGACTTTAGTTTTTGAAGTGTTGCGTGTGAAAGTGTGTGTGTCTGGTCTTCCCCCACATTGTTGCATGCATCCTCTTTGCTGAAACCGCAGGATTTGGTCAGGTGGGACGCAGCACAGAGAAGGCAGAAATCATGTGACCATCTGACCCATTGTGTCCGTTTTAAATAAATGTATTAAGAAAAGGGGAACTGTGGCTTCAGAGGGAGTCAGTTTGTGCTGAAGACTACAAGTTCGAAAATGAAAAAAAAAATCTGGGGGTGTGGAATTTGAAAGAAGTGAGGTTACAAGACCTCTGTAGCCTGCTCCTCACCTCTGCTTGAGGCTAGCAACTCAAGGCTACATTAGCTGCTACTAGCAGAACACACCTGAATTTCCGACTGAGCTGTCGGCGATCGAGTTGCATTGTGGGTAATGTAGGCACCAGATTTTGAAAAGAAGAATGCATGGAATAAAAAAGATGATACCTCTGGTTCTGGAGTGATTTTGATACTTAAAAAAACAAACAACTATCCATCGTGACTCCGACAATGTTATAGAAGTGCAATGCTAAATCTGTGGAGTACTATTTTAGGAAAAACATTTATTTGACTGTACAATCAATCATCCCTTATCTTGCTCTCTTAGGGTTAGAAGCTTTTATTAACTTTGCTGTAACGTGGACTAACATGGACGATTAATTTAGTTAACCTGAGGAACACGGTGATACGTAGCGTACAACAGCGGGTCGTGATGTCAGACAGCATAACTAACTTGGGTGACCAACGTTGAGCAATGAGTTATGAAATAATAATGATACTGCACATGTGATATTGGTTTTATTCCAAAATGAGATCATTTATTAAAAAAAAGAAGACATGACTCTACATTTCTGTTTATTTAGTAAAATCTTTGTTTTGCAATTAACAATGTTTGAAGAGTTATATTTCCCCCTAAAAGAAACTAAGAGCTGTGTTTGAATGTATTATACAGTGACATATACAGAGTATACTATTTATACAGTGTGTATTTGTATTGTCCTAAAGAAAGGAGTCATGTATCAAGAGTGTCAGCTTTGTAGTAATTATGATAATAACCTTTTATTTATGTGGCACGTTTCAAAATAAGGTCAAAAGCTCATTATACTCAAGAGGGTAAAACAAATATTACTAAAGCAAATAAAGTAAAACAGCAATGAACCGTAAACACATTTAAATTAAATGGAGGTTTTCTCCCTAATGGACTCACTCATGCTCAAAATGTAACGTGTAACACTAAAAATGTTCAAATTGTGAAAGTCATAGGAGGAGACATGGATGGGTGCTGACAAGTACGTGTGGTAAGGGTTTAAAAATACTGTATGTTAAAAACCCCCAAACAAACAAACAAGACAAACCAAGACAAAAACACTCATTTAACTTGCAGTCATTAGTGACTCATCCTTTCAGATCCTGTTTAATCCTCGCTAACATGGGAGAAGCATTGAAATTAGATCCATCAGTGAATCTGACGCTGTAAAAGATGTCTGTTCTCATATTACAGAGACAAACAAAGATGAAGAGACTAGAGGAGGCAACATGATGCGTCACGCCTCATTGAACAGCAGTGACTCATACTTTTAGATTTCAGGATTAGTTCTGATGAAAAAGAGATAAATGCAAAACATATTGCCAAATATTTGCAACTTAAATATTGTAAAATTAAGTGAATTTGATATGCTTGCATGTGGCCAACAACTTAACACACATCTCGTTCATAAAGGAAGTTAAATAAACAACACGTAGAAGACAACCTTTCTAATGCATATTAGATGCAAAATACCTTCAGCTTCTTGTTTTACCTCTCAGTCAAGTGTGCCGATTTAGAGCCCACAGATTTCCTTAATTTGGATAGGAAAATGTATGTATGTGTGTGTGTGTGTGTGTGTGTGTACTTTCACCAGGTCCCAGTTTTAGGCAGGTAAAAGGTTTGAGTGTTTCCATGTTTGCACTGATTTCTGTTTTGTGTTCTGGTAGGCAGCCTCGAGGGTTAGAGGAGGGTTACCGTGTCAGCGTCATGTGACAAAGTGTTGTCTCGTTATTCAGCAGACAGACATTAGTTACACTTTGTGTCATGCTGTGGCACCATTGAGTGAGGGGGCGGGGGCATGTGATTGGCTTAAACATGAGAGGGCGGGGGCATGTGATTGGCTTAAACGTGAGGAGGAGGGGGCATGTGATTGGCTTAAACATGAGAGGGCGGGGGCATGTGATTGGCTTAAACGTGAGGGGGCGGGGGCATGTGATTGGCTTAAACGTGAGGGGGCGGGGGCATGTGATTGGCTTAAACGTGACTGGCATAATGACAAATGACATGAAATAAAAAGTGACATTATGAAATGTGATAGTGTGACATTTAATAAAAGTATCAGGAAAAAATGGCGTTATGAAAATGGGCATTTTGAAATGAAAATTTCTACAATTAAATAAAAATAAAACTGTCAATATGAAAATTAGAATGATTAAAAAACATTGTTTCATGCAAATATTTGACAAACTTTATTCATATGATTATTTCATAATGTCTTCTTTATTTATTTAATATTAAATACTTTGAGGTTCCGTATGAAAAGACTAGTATTTATACTTATAATACTAGTAAAGCTTATAGCCTGTAAGTAATCACATGTGTAGACCAGCATATTGATGTTGCCTGGGTGTACTGTGCGTGTTTGCATGTGTCCTAACTCCATTTATTTTCTCTTGAGATCAATGACAGCAAATAAATCCACAGTCAATAAAAAAGACTCCAGGACGATTAAACAGGTTTGTTAGAAAATGTCAGCAATACCTCAAGAATCAATTTATTACACACAAACAAAAACACGATATTTTGTTTGTAAACTGTAGAAACAGTTTGTTTGGCTGCGCCGAGTGTATTCATGTGTGTCTTGTTCCTGCTGTTGTCTGTGATACAGACTGACACGGGAACAACAAAGCAAATCAGCTCCGCCTTCTGCTCCAGAAACACCTGAGCTCAGGTGCAACTACCCTGCCGTCCCAACACACAACACCTGCTCTGGTGTCCCCTGTGTGTGTGTGTGTGTGTGTGTGTGTGTGTGTGAGAGTGAGTGAGTGAGTGAGTGAGTGAGTGAGAGTGTGAGAAAAAGAGAGTGAGACAGAGAGGTGTTAATTTAGCATAAAATCTCAATACAAGAGTGTGTGGGTGGTTTTACTAGCACTTTATTCCATATTTACCATTTAACATCCGACACACTTCAGTTAACTTTTACAACCTGGGTCTTATTTTGTAGTTCTGGCCATCACTTGTGTTGGCTAAGACATTTTCCTCACAGGATTCATAACTAAAGGGCTTACAAACATAAACAGATTAGACAGATTGTGAACAAATCTGTTGGTAACTTGGTTGATATCATAACTGATTGATGGTCAAAACTCTAAATTAGTCCCATGTGGTGAAATACAAATGTTTGTCTGTCTCTATGTGTCAGCCCTGTGATTGACTGGCGACCAGTCCTGGGTGTACCCGCCTCTCGCCCAATGTCAGCTGGGATTGGCTCCAGCCCCCCGTGACCCTCTGAGGATAAAGCGGTATAGAAAATGGATGGATGGATGGTGAAATACAGCTGAAAGACGGATTTAACTGCAGTAAATCTACTCCCAAACTCCTGGTTCTAGGCTCGTCCACTGCCACTAAATGCAAACTTAAACTGAACTTAAAAGCTTAAATGTGAACCTACATGACATCAACCCTATACAAGTCTTCTTTAAACCCCCAGTTTTTAATTCTAAAATAAACCCATAAAAAAATGCTCCCCATTTGTTGGGTTTTAATCTTTCTCTGCTTTGGTCCTTATGTATGTATGGGCCTAGCATTGCACAGAAATGCAAAAAACAAACATGTACGCTGTGTCCCAAATCGCGTACTTGAATACTCAAACTTAGTATTTTGAGTGCATAAGTGCGTTCACACTGGTAAGTACGGCAAAATGCAGTGTACTCTCAAGTACCCGGATGGTGTACACAAAACGGCCAGAAAATTCAATTTGGAACTGTCAAAATTAACGCACTACACAAGTCAGTACTGTACACAGTAAACTGCGTGTAAGAGTACTAACGGGAGTACGCGTTTTGAGACACAGCTGTAGAGACATGACTTGTTTCCTCTCAGGGAAGAAAACATGTTGATTTGGACTAAAAAACAAACAAAAAAAACAACAGTTCAGAGTAATTCAGTTTCAAGTTTTGCTTTCACTTTTTCTTTTTCAGAAACTGTTACGTGAACTAGTGAACCCAAGTGCGGACTCAGACGAGGAGAAAGGAATAAGGTAATTGGAGATTAATTTAAAAAGCCATGGGGATGCTTGGGCTGAGGCTGGGGCTAGGGCTGGTGATTGAGTTGAGCAGGAGTCCAGGGCAGGGAAGCAGGGGTGACACGCCAAGGAGCAGGAGACAGGGGCTGGAGAGGAGACGGAAAAGCATTAAGCTAGGCTAACAGACAACAGCAGGATAGCTAGATATTAGCTGGCAAAAAAGACTGGAAGTGTAGGCTAACTGGTGTAGAGACTACTATCTGCCAGCGTGGAAGTGGTATTAGTAGAGGCCTTGATTATGGAACGGGTTGCAGCTGGTGGGGCTCTGCTCTGACTCCAGCACGCCCGTCTCCACACACACACACACACACACACACACACACACACACACGGGGAGCGGCAGCAGGTTAGGGAGACAGGATGGGAGGTAGAAGGCGTGACAGGTGACATCGCAGGAGCAGATGTAACAGTAACACAAGCACAAACATTTCAGCCGCTGTACTCTTCTGTGTACTAAGATCATTATAGGGACTTCCTGCACTCAGATAAAGGCGATCTTTAGTGAGACTTTGACACATCTACTGAAAAAGTGCAAACATAGTGGTGATTTATGATGTATGATTGTACTGTATGTTTGCCTGGCAGCTCAAAGGACACAGTGGCGGTAACGCGATGCAACACAGCTAATGCATAGTGCTATGGTCACATTACATCACACTGCATCCTCTGTGTACTTTGAGCTGTCAGGGAAACATGCACAGCAGCATTGTACATAAATCTGGTTTGAATACACGTCGAGAGATTTGAATGAGAGGACCAGACCAACCAGTCTGTAAAGTAGGCTACCACCTGCCATTTATGTTTTTTCTTTAGGCCTGATGGGAATTCATATGCAAATGTTTAATATATTCCTGTCATGAGATTAATGCTGCTAACTGGTGGCCATTATGCTCCAAATTGTGTCCTGACAAACACTGGCTTTAAGTGAAATATAGAAATCATGAAAGGAACATACTGCTTATAAAATACAGACCAGGGGAGAGATGGTAAAACTACTGTTAGTAGAGATGTGATGTCAAGCAGAGACACTTATGGAAAGAGCAACAGAAAAAAAGGTGAGGGAGAGGAAGACAAAGCAAAGACCTCTTGTTGACCTTTTGCAACTGTATCTGCCTGATTTCAAATCAGAAATGTGAAACAGACCTGAACACAATGTTACAGAAAGGCCCTGCATTCTTTTCAAGAAAATGCTGACTGGGGAACATTCGTAATGCTAGAGAGAAACATTATGCTGTGTAGTAAAATGCTCGCTTGCTAATGTTGGTGCTTGTGTTTCAGGTGTTGGAGGTGCTGCCTGTCGTTGACTGTAATCTGTCTTCTCTGGTATGCTGCATGGAAGCCACGGCTGCTGAGGTGGCTGTAGCCTGCAGGGCAAACAGGTGGGCAGGTACCTGGAATGTTGACGGGTTGAATCCCAAGAAAGGTTGGAGGAGAGTGAATGAGTAACATCAGCAGTAACCATCATGATAAAGGTCATAATAGCAGTCTGTTGGTCGGTCGGTCGGTCGGTCGGTGCACCACTTTGATCCAGACTGAAACATCTCAACAACTTGTGGATGGATTGCGATGATTACTGACTGGTGATCCCCTGACTTTTCCTCTAGGACCAACAGCAGGTTGACATTTTTTGCTTTTAGCGAAATGTCTTTTGGATGGATTGTAATGAAATTTGGGACTGATATTGATGGTACCCAGAGGATTTAATCATATGTGAGCATGCCAGATCCCCTGACTTTTCCTCTAGTGCCATTAGCTGGTCACAAATTTCACTAAATCTAATAGATGGACTGGCACAGAATTGGTACAGACATTCATGGTTCCCAGACAATGTATCATAATGACTTGGTGATCCCTGACTTTTCCTCTAGTGCCACAGCGAGGTTCACATTTGTGTTTTTGAGTGAATGTTGATGTCTCATCGACTACTGGATGGATTATTAATGACCATCAGTCTCAGCTGTACGTGGTGTTTAGTGCTAATCAGCAAATGTTAGCATACTAACACGCTAAACTAAAATGAACATGGTAAACATTATACCTGCTTAGCGTCAGTATGTTAGCATTAAGCTCAAGGTATCTGCCTCACCAAGCTGCTGGCATGGCTGTAGACTGACAGAAGTGAGAGAATTGTCACTATTTGAGGGCTGTATTTTGTTCTGCAATAAAAAAAATCTATGAGGAATAAACACTCAAAGAAAAGAAGCATCACACTCAGTGGGCAAGGTCTCTTTGAGCAGCCGTTTCTTCGTGTGGCAGCTAAAAAAAAAAACCCATAAAAAAAACTTTCCGTAACCATATGAAAGTGGTTTTAGTTGCATTACTTTAACCACGCATTAACTGCTGAACATGTGCAGCACCTGTTTTTTGGGGTTTGTTTGTCTCTGTCTATTTATTTCCGTACGTTATGAATACAGTGACAGAGACCTCAAATTTCCTAGATAAATTGCTCGAGTGGAACAAACACCGTAGTAAGTCTTTCGCATTTTCATTTTATTAATAAACCCTGCTGTATGCTGGAGTATAGAAGGCCAATTTCTGGGGAAATGGGTGCAAAACTAGTAAGGCATAAAACCAGCACATTACATACAGGTGTGGCAGGTTACTGGCACTGGCGAATTACCAGTAAGTGAGGCTCTGTCTTAAAATATTTTGCCTTGTGCGGTCCCTCCTCACTGTGTTCAGTGAAAGGACAATGAACTTCAGCAGGTTTGCTCACCGAAGGAAGAGACGCAGTGAAGTAAAACCCTTTTGGTTTTGTGCTTTCTTTACTCAGAAACAAAACTTGAGTTACAGTAAATTCGTGAGTGTGTTGCTTTGAGGCTGTTCTTCTTTGCAAACTTCCTTCCTTTTTCTGTGGTTTGGGTTTCATGAATGGTGTTAGTGACTCATTTGTAAATGCTGCTTTTCACACAGCGTGCACTCAGAATCAATTTCACTTTGATTTGGAAGCTCTCGTGAAGTGCTGACTCCTGATGAGGTTAAAGCATCTATTACTGTAAATACAGGGAAGCAGAGTCCATTGATAAATAATAAATGCTTTTGCTATGATGAAGCATTTCAATCGTACTCCAACCCCACCTCAGTTTCTCCTTCCTTCTCCCTCTCATGCCTCCCATCCTTTATTCCTCTATATTTGATGTACATCTTGATTTTTGTAATGTGCTGTGCCATTTTAAAATAACTCTCTGTGCTGTTGATGCCAGATTTTGACCTTAAAATCACAATAAATCTTCACCCACCCTTTTAAAGCTAAAGGTTGAAGGTTGAAACCATAGACTGTATATAAAGATGGACGTCTACTGTACAAAATGAAGCCACAATATCCCGGATATGGGAGCTGCCATCATGGACTGGTGATGTCATTTGGAGCCAGAGTCTGCGCAGTAGTGATCCGTGGTGGAGCTGGGGTGTCGACTTCCTGTCTATACACCCGCCTGAACCAATCGCGAGCACACTCACAATTGTCAATCATGACATGACACCCCGTTTTTATAACATCAAGAGTTCATGACCTTCACTGCAGCCAGCCACCAAAGGGCAATCAAGATGTTTTGGCTTCACTTTTGGGGAGCTGTCTTGTCATCCATCTTTATATACAGTCCATGGTTGAAACAGCCACATAAATGAGCTGAAGAAGACCGAAACATCAGCTCATGAAAGAAAATCTGCTCCTGTTTTCTTTTCAAGTTATTATACTTGATTGCTGCCCAACGTTTATCAGGATGACTGTGCAGTATAGGACACTCTTCCCTTTTCAAAGCTTTTAGTATCAGAAATTTAATTCCAATACCTTCATTGTGTTCGGGTGGGACAACTTTCAGAGCTGGACATCTCAAACTTCAGCAGATAAAACCAAAACAGACTGTCCTCCCCATAAGAATGACAGCGTCAGTCGTTGCAGCCAGAGCTCCAAAACGACGTGTTTACGTTCAAGAGACATCGCCCTCTAGTGGCTGTAGAAATTATGACGGGAGCAAAGGAGGAAGTCATAGAGTGACAAAGTCTGTGTAGGGAGCATGGATGTATAAAGAGAACTGGATACAGCATTGGAGGCGGGCCCTGTGCATTCCTATGAAAGTTGCTCAGTGGCGCATGACTTTTAGGACATGATTTAAATAAGGGATATTGAGGTGTTTGTACTGGGGAGGTTGATGTACCTCAAAAAAAAAAGATCTGCTGATTTACAGACATCTCTTTCACAGTGTAAGTCTATGGGCCAGTGCGCATCACGTGACAAACCCGGAAGTTGTAATTACACGGTCTGGCCACTATGTCAAATTGGCTTCAAAGCCTGGCGCACTTCCTGGGGGGCTTGGTAGGGAGGGGGTCAACATGGATGGATGGGACCAACAAAACGTTGGGAGACCGCTGTTTGTATCCCATTTCAAACCATGAGTCAACTTTGTTTTCTTTTAAGCATGAGCACAATCATTCCCGAACCTTAACCATGTGTTTATTATTGTAACCATGACGACAAAGGTCCCCTAACCTTAACGAAGTAGTCATTTAAACCCAAATGACGATCTTTCCTTAAACCTAACCAAGTCGTTTTTGTGCCTAAACCTAACCAAACCTTAACCGCAGTGTTGTCACATCATAAAACAGATTTATGTTTCAACAGTGATTTGGAAGGCCCAGAGAATTGATGTCGTCCTGCCGATAGAGACAACATATTTTGTCGTTTAATTTAAAGGATGTCGAACTAAAACTATCTGTAAGGCTACATACTAGCAGCTGTGAGTGAGAAAATATGCTTTTCAGATATTTGGGTGAACTGAACCTTCAGTGGGACTTACCTGATTAAGGGTAAATCTATTTAAAAAAACAAACATTTAAAAGCAAAAAGGAAAAGGTCAGAACAACAACTGCACAGTTTGTGTAATACATCTACCAATATTCTTCCTGATGGTCAGTAAATACAAGATGACACAAGCCAGGCAGGGCAGACGTACTGTATGCAACAGATTAATAAGCGTCCAGTTTGGTCGTGCGTTGGCCCAGACTTTGTGGCTCTGCCAGCGACACACAGCAAGGAGCCAGGCAGTTTAATCAGAGCAGGAACAGAGCAGTCTGATTGTGTTTTAGAGATTAGAGGTAGAGATGAGAGGAGCAGCACGTCTGGACCCCAGCGTGAAACACCGCTGGAGCAGCATCAAGGTCCTTTTGTCAAGAGCCACAAACACAACAGAGCTGCAGGCAAAAAAAAAGAAAAAAGATGAGCTGTGCACATGGTCAAACATTTGCACACAATTTCAAATCAAACCACTACCTCTAATGGGCTTCTTCCTCTGCAGGAAAACCAAAGTCTCTCTCTCTCTCTCTCTCTGACTGTAACATTTTTGTGGGTGTGTCTGAACGGAGCCAGTATCTCTGGAGGGACTTCACAGGAGGAGATATGCTGCATAACTTCACGCTCGCAGTATCAGAGCTCACAGAACATCACGCTCAGTATCCAGAGAAGATGATGTTTGTGTCACTGCAGATGATAGAAGATTCCCTTCATTGTCACAGGAACATTTTGACATTAGTTTATCGTTTTATAATAGGGCACTCATTATGGATGAAACCATACTGGATGTTGTAACAGAAAAAGCACAATGATTTTGAGTGACATGCATTTTCTAGTGCATGTCTTTGTCGTTTCGAATAAGCTATGGCTCAATTGTATTTATGTTTTGTGAAAATAACTCAGTTTAAAGGGCAAAGAATGTAAACCTTGGCCACAGAAAACATTAATTCCTAATTGTATCAGGGCAGTTGGACATTTTGGGAAATACGCGAGAGTCAGATGAGAAGATTATTATCTCTCTTGTATTTGGACTTTCACATGGTCTGGTTTTGGGCTAATGGGGAAAAAGGAAAAAAAAAGGGTAAATACTGTACACTTTTGAACTTTTGCTGCTCTCTGTCGTTGCATTGTGAGGACCATTTGAGGATCGAGGCGTATTCAAGATATATAAACAAAAGCGGTGCAGAGCAAACATTCTTGTGAAATATGCAGGAGGAGAAAGTATGAGGGGATAGACCGTACTGCTGTCTGATACGTTTGTTTCTGACCCCCACTTGTTTGGACGAGCTACTGCGATGCCTATAAAAGGGAACAGGAATCATTCTCTTTCTTCTCCATAAAGGCCAAACACAGTGATAGTAGAGCCTCTCTCTCTCTCTCTCTCTCTCTCTACAGACCAGCCACAGTGACAGAGAAGCCTTTGTCTCTATTTCATTTATTCAAGATGGCTGCTAAACAGGGATAACTAAACACATTAATAGCTCATATCGAACAAACCTTAAATGCGTGGTCGCTTTACACGTATTGTATTCTATCTGTTTTAATTCAAACACAAAATCACTTCACCAATGTTACAATGACCCCTCAGCTGAAGACACAGCACTGAGGAGTGGCGATTAACATTTAGGACTCAAATTGAATCAATAAATCAAAGCTTGGTGAAAATCGGATTTTGAAAATGCCATTTTGTATCACAAAAACTCTTTAACCATTTCCTGTTTTTTTTTTTTAATAATTACTTTTAGCACATGATCAGCATCTTGTTTGTTCCTTCTCTGAATTTCTCTTTTGATTTTCGTTTCTTCTTCGTTTCTCTCACGCAGAGGACCTCATTAATTGTAAACTGCAATGACCAATGTCTCAGGAGACGCAGTTTTTGGACGTATGTGGACGTAAAGTCTGGGTGAAAGTCAGCTCAAACTGATCTTCCTCTTTAAACCTGCAATAACGATACTATTTGTTGGCAACTTGGGGGCAGCGGAAACAAGTATTTACACATCCAGCGGTTACAGCAACATTATAATTTATTTGAAGTTGTGTCTATGTCCACATAGTGAATGAAACTCCAATATTCAGTCTCTTTTAGCTCTGTTTTTGGTCTTTACCACTGCCTGAGGGAAATATCTGTCTCTTTAGCAGCTAGAAACCTGCTGCAACCAAAAAACAACGCTATGAGAGCGGTGAGAGTGAACCAAAACAGTAAAGTTGTGTGCCGAAAATGAAAACAATGAGCTGAGAGAGGCTGTGAAGCTCCAAAGTGCAGAGCAACAGGTGTTATTAACAGTATAAGATACCAACTAAAAGGAAAGCTTCTTGGTTTACTCTGAAACTATAAACTAGAGGTACTTTTTTTTTTATTAGCGAGCCTTCCTGTGTGCTTTTGGGAGCATCATCACACGTCGCTGCCTGCTTATGCACATGTTTGTGATGTCTCTGGAGAGAAACGGTTATTTTGGTTGCCCTTATAGTAATGTGACCGCAGCCTAGATCTGTCTTTCCTGTGGACAGAACATGCTGCACAAAAATGAACCGCACAGAAATAAAGCAATTCCAGTAAAATTGCAATTTAGGACACACACAGCTGTGAGTATGTACAGTGCTCTGTGTGTGTTTATTACAGCGGCAGTTTAGGGGTTAATTGTAGGTGCTCTTCACGTGCACTAATTAAGGTTTGACATTAGCTGAATCTCTTAACCTCAGGTAATAAATCAAGGTTCATCTCATTAGTCTCTTATTGGACTACACTTTTAAAAAGCACATTTTTTATATATTGAGACATATACCCATTTTTTTATTTTTTATTTTTATATAGTATTTATGTTATTTAATGCCTATTTTATTGTATTTCTGTACTACTTTTGCAATATAGATTCCTGATCTGTCATGCCAATAAAGCTTATTTGAATGTGAATTTGAGTGGGGTTTGTTTGGACAATGAACTTTTATGTTTCCTTTCAATGAATATGAAAAGTAACACAAATGTGGTTTGTACTAAAGAGCACACAGATGTGTTCGAGTACTCCTTTGAGTGTTCACTTACATAAAGTACAACAAATTATTTTAATTCTCCTTTTATTCGTGTGCATATTATTGTTCTTTCCCTTCCCTATTTTATCACCTTGTTTCCTCTTCAAAAGTCTTTGAATGTGATAAAAAGCTGCCTCTGTCTCTTCCCACCAGGGCTAAAAGGTAATTTAACACCAGTATTATCAGACCAGACAAAAGTGGAATGGAACTCTGACTTTCAAAAATAATCAGATAGTTTCCCCTCGTATGATCTGTGAGAGAAGTTGAAGAGGGAGATGTAAAAAGAAACCGAAGCACACATTCTTAAAGCTGAAAATAAACCCACGTGACCACGTAAATGCTATATGTTTAAGTCAGCTGAAGAAGCTGCTTCATACTGAATTTAAGACTTTCTCACAGTGACAAGCTTTCCTTTTTACTGAATGTTTTTGATTGTTCTTTATTTTTTAATGATTCACAGATGTGGGAAATGGTGAGAAGTTTTGGGGCTGTAAACCTGTAAATGTAGGTTAAAGAAACACCGCACCCACAAACAGGAAAGAAAAAAAGCTTTTGCAGAGTGAAGCTTCATTGCAGTGCATTCTTTACATTTCCAAACTGGCTCTGTAGTTCTCTCACTTTTTATCTAAGCTAAGCGATCGCATCTCGGTTCAAATGCACTCCAGTAATTCATAACGCTGTGACGCTCAACGCTGATTCTGACTCTTCAGCATGAGTGTGCATTGCTGGTTCAAGCTGTCAGTTCAGTACAAAACCACTCCTGTACACGCTCTGTTTATAAGATTAGAACATTATCATTTTAGCTTTTGTAGTCTTTCAGTAAGCTTTGAACCAGAAGGTTAGTGAGCACAGCCTAGCTGTAGAGAAGGGTCGGCATAAACCAGAGGCAGAGTCAGAGCTACACTTCCTCACCTCATGGCCCAAATACCATCAACATTTTCCACAATATAAAAATACACCCTGCATTTGAAAACTTAACAAAGAGAAACTCCCATGTTTAACTGGCGAAATGTCCCAAAGTGAGATGATTGCAGCGAAATGTATCACCTCATGTCATGACCTGAGGACAGCCAGGGGAACCTGAGAAACACAACTTTATATTGACTTTATATTGATTAACTGTTTTCTTTGTATGTATCAATCAACAAAACACACACACACACACACACACACACACACACACACACACACACACACACACACACACACACACACACACACACACACACACACACACACACACACTCCACAGTCTTTCACAAACACTCAAATATGTGTATATACTGTATATTTTCTGCTATTTTCTTGATTTTGTGAATTGTACCTTTTACCATGTCTTTTTCCTTTTTAATATCTTTATCACCTGATGCTTTGGCATTATTGTCTTGTTACATTCATGCCAATAAAGCATATTGAATTGAACTGAAACTGAATTACTAATAATGGCTAACAACTGTTCTTTCAGTCTCCAGTCAGTGACAATGGTGATTCAGTACAGTGCGTTCAGTTTGAAGATGTGGTGTTACAGACTTGTTCGTACGTGTACAAAACATTTATCACCTCTGTCTTTGCTGATACAGTATTGTGGCCCCTAAATAACAAGTGAATGCCTTCTGCAGAGGAAAAATACATCCTGTCATTCATCTTCAGACACGTAGTAAACAGGAGGCGCCTTCACCCACACGCAGCTTTTACAGTTACGATGATGCAGTTTTAACACTAAGCCGGTGATGTGTGACTGGGGAGTTGATGTCACAAAGGCATTCATCTGTTTCCTGCTGCAGCATTAGCGTCACGGAGCAGATGAGAAGATAAAATAAGATATAAACAGGTAGAAAACTAAACAAAATACTAAAAATGGGATAAAGCAGACCAAAAGGATATAACTGTTCAAGTTAGGATATGTACAGTATGTGAGACAGGGCTCTCTCTCTCTCTCTCTTTTGTTACCATTATCACTCTCTCATTCCAACTGTTCTCCAAGGGCCTGTCGAAAGGCATTCTGGGAAATGTGGGAAAATAACCATCGAAGCAGAGATAAAGCAGATAAACACTTTGTGGCAAAAAGAATTCCTGGAATGCATTTACCATTTCAGATAAGAAAACCAGCGGATGGATGATGTTACCCTCAAACACCCTAGAAAATGTACTGTGTAGTCTGAGTTTCTGTTTCCTGTTCGAAATACACAGACAACTCATAAACATACACGATGCATGAAAGTGTTAATGTGCTCTGTTTTTGACTGATTTGTCTTTTGGCCTTTTTTTTGTTTTGTTTGTTTTTTACAGTAGCAGAGCATTAACGATTTAAAAATGTTAAAATATTTGTACATTTTGCTCCCCCTACTGGACTATAACGATTTTAATCATTATTTATTACACACTGTTAAGTTCTACCGTTTTGCACATAAGTGTTATTTTATTTTATCTTTTTTTTTTTTTTTTGGGGGGGGCATTTTATGTCTTTATTTCATTTTCTGGTCATTAGTTCTTGTGAGTATGTTTGTCATTAGCTCCAAGAGATTATCTGTTAAAACAATTATTAGTTTTTTAAATACTGAAAAGCACATTTTAGAGAGGTTTTGGATAGGTTTGGCACACAAAAGGATGCCTATAGAGTGTATATATATATATATAGTAATTTATGTTTATACATTTACATATACAGTGTGTCCTCTTTAATTTAAGCCATTAACCATGGTTCTGTGATGGTTAATGAATGTCCAAAAATAAGAAGTCACATTAAATGGATTAAAAATGTTACACTTACATGTCGATTCGTCAGGAATTTACAGTATGTGCTTTTTATGAAACTTAGTTTATTTACATATTGTGTATTTTAGTATAATTTAAAGGATTTTAAGTTGCTTATTTAGTATATTTTTTCATGTTACATACCCTTTGTGGCCAAAAGTATGTGGACATCTAAATATTTCAGCCTTTTGTGACTGTTAAATATCTGAGAAACAGTCAAATGTACCTTGCCTGAAATGCTACTCTGAATTATTTATTCCTTGTACGTCCACATAGAAAAATAATATTTTAAAAAAAGAAAATAGAGAACACCACATTCATTTACCTTTACCTATAATTGCATCCCATTACGTCTGTCTTTAGGGCGGGAGCCATGTTTGTCTGTGTCTTATATTTAGGCTGCAATCAGCCGCCCATTCAAAGCCCAGGCTGTGTAAGAGAAGTGGTTTGAGGAACTTAATGAGCAGGGCTTGTTGACGAGAGGGTGGAGTATCCCTCTCAAAAACAAACAGGTTGTGAAGTGCTGCTGTGAAGTGGGGGGTGAGCAGACGAATCTCTCCATGTCCACGTCGGTGTTTGTTCCTGTGAAGGGCTTAATGTGTCTGTGTGCGCCCACATGGTTTTTGAGGGCAGGTACTTTATGAGTGAGTGTGGACACCTACGTATGTTTCTGTGTAACTGAATGCACTTTGTTATACCATGTGTGTACATGGTGTGAAGTGAGATGAGGTGAGGCGAGGGGGATTTCCTCCTATAAGTGGGCCTCTCCCGGATAAAGCTGTGATCGTGCTGCTTCTCTGTCTGTCTTGACAAAAAAAGGTCAGTTTAGTTTGCACAGAAAAATGACTCCTGAAGGACCTCCAGAGCTCTTTTCAATAAAATCAGGAGAAGACAGAATAGTGAGAGTATTGCATGTGTGATGTTGGCTTATCTGATCACAACAAGTTCATTCCTATCTCTGCCTTTTCTGAGGAAATATAAGGCAACTTCTGTTTAAGGCCTTAATCATGACCACAACAGCAACAACAACCAAGGCAGCCAAGAGTAAAGTTGTGAAACTGTATTGCGTTTTTTCTGACGTTTGTCTTTAATTCGTATATTGCATTAAAAAAAAGACTATTTACAGTTATTAATGACTGTTATAATACTGAGATAATCTAGCAAGAGAAAGGGTTCACACTTAAACAGAAGACATACAATCAGATTCCAGAGGTTTTATAAATGGGATATCATCGCTCGTGCTGACTGTATGTCAGCCACTTCTTTGGGTGCTTTACAGCAAAGAGTAAGCCTTTTTTGGTTATATCTAATTTAAAGCTGCAACACCCTAGACTTGTCATGCTGCTGTTGTGTCTCATGCATCGCACACATGTTTTGAAAAGATGTCCCCTCACGTTTTAAGTTGGTTTCATAAGAAAAAAACTTTGATAATGTAGGAAATATTACAAATTAGCTGAATGTTAAAGGATATAAAGTGCAAATTGTACTTTATGAATCTGATCTTTCTAATAAAAACATGAACGTTCTCCTATCTGGAACATGGACTCGTGTAAAAAGAGTTGTCCAGACAACTCAGTAAACCTGCCTCTTGAAAAAGACTGTAATGTGTTAGAAGATTAGGAGAGATTTTAAAAAACAAAACATTGCTTCAGTAGAATCGTTCAGAGTGCCTTTACAATCTGTCAAAGATATTATTAACAAGTCAAAGTCTGACTGCAGTGAAGATGAGCTGCAAGTTAAAGCTGCTTTATTTTTCAGTACTTTAGTACAAGTCACCGACTTGATTGCTCATCCGTGGTACCTTAAGCTCTATTATATTGCACAAATCAAATATGTACCATATTTAAGTGAGTAAATAATATTAATATAATAATATATTCAGCATTTTCAAAACAGAAGTTACATAAACAGAAATTACTTACCATAAGCTTAACTTTGTTGTTATAACAGATTTGTAGATATATAATGAATAAGAGTGTCTGAAATTGTTTTTTGGATGTCCTAGGACCAGTAATACAGTAGCTGGTTAACTTTCGAGATTAGTATGCTCTGAAATGTCACTGAGCAAGAAACTCAAACTCAACCAAGAAAATGTTAATTTATGGGATTTGTAACGCATTGCATCATGTCAAGAGTGTTTCAGAATGAAACTCACACATCCTTCAGATATCTGGTGATTTAGCAAAACCACAGTTTGTCCCACAAAAAGCAGAGCAGAACCGTGGCTTTGTGCAGAGCCACGCTGCTCTGTGTGGCGGAGGACGGCCAAGCTTGTGATGACTGTTTACTCAGCCCCACTCTGACAGAACACTGCCACTATTCATCCCCCGCCAACACACCGAGGAGCCCAGCGGAAAACTGGACACACACATACAGCAGACGTACAGAAATACTAAATCAAGTTCAGTGCATATGGCCTTTTTAAGGAAAAGAAGATCATATTCATATTTATTCATCAACCAGACTCTTGAAGCACAGTGGAAATACATTTATACATAAAGATTTTTTTCTTTACCATCATACAGAATATGATTTGAGTCACTGACTTGTGTGTATCAAGCATATATTGTTACCTAAGCCCTCCAATAGACTGGTATGTGTTACCCTTCTTTGCCAAATGCCAATACCAGTGACCCTCAACATCCTCTCCCTCTCACACACACACACACAAAGGGGGGTGTGTACCTGCGAGGTGGAAATGTTCTGTGAACTCTGAGAGCGAGGTGTTCTGAGAACTAGAGGAGGAGTATGAACAACTAAAAAACCCCATAATTCCAGAAACTACAATGTGAGAGAGAGAGAGAGAGAGAGAGAAAAAAAATCTACTGCAAAACCACTAAACCACAACTTTAAAATAAAAAATGTCTGTATGATCATGGCTCGGAATGACATTATTCATTTAAAAACAGATGATTACACTCTATGCATGTGACCATGATGACTGCAAGGCAGGTGAATATAATAATATTACATTTGAAAGTAAAGGAAGTACATTTAATAGAAAAACTGAAACACAAAAAGTACAACAGCTCCACTGTGTGGACAGATGTTGTCTTGTCTGAACCTGGTGATTTTTCTTCTGCTGCAGGAAGAACTGAATCTGATCAGTGGCCATAACCAATGTTATTATTCCTGTAGGGACTGATGGTGAGTCCACGAATGTCCAAAAATATCAGGTAAAAAATCAGGTGACTTTTACGTTCTTAATGAAGAAGTGAAGTGAAACAAAGCGCTTTTATTCTCAGGAGGTGCTGACTTGCAGTGAGACATCAGAGAAAGGAAGGGAAAGCCGCACACTCATAACTCTGATCCATCACTTTTTAAGTTTCAACACATCTCGTCTTCCTCGGGATAAAAGCCAGTAATAATCTGACTGGCATACTGTACATAAATGACATGTTTCATAATGTATTAACCAGGAAATAGAGTCCATAGAAGCGCCTCCAACATTAGCATATCCACACTGCAGGAACCAGCAAATACAAACTAGAATAACTAAAGAAACACAGTAAAAATCACAAAGAAGAGAAACATCAGAATGCTCACAGGATGTACCTACATACTGATGTATTTAATTATAAATAATGAGATTACTTGAGTTATGAGTTTGCAGCTTTCCCCTCCTCCTACTGTGGTATCTTTAAGCCTATAAACATTCCTATACAACTATATAGTGACTTTATACTGACCTCAAATCATATATTATACTAATATTTGTATATGATTCCCCTACACCAACTTAGGGGTCAGGCCCTACTATAGGATCCCAGGATAAATGTGAGTAAAATGTATGTTTTTCTTTTTCTTTCTTCTTTTTTTTCTTTTCAAATACTGGATATTTTCACCCTTTTGGGTCACTAAAAATCCTTCAAATCAAACAATCTGACCAGGAAGGATCACTTTTTAGCTCATGAACATGCTAAGGTCATAACCTGTGATGAGGGGTCACCAGTAGATATTTCTTTAATTGTAAGGGGTCATAAGCTAAAACAGGTTGGGAACCACTGTCTCCTCTTCGTCTTCGTCTTCAGATCTCTCTCCTGCTGTCTCAGCCTCTTAGGTAGATGGACGGGAGATGAAATAGAGGGAGACAGGAGACAGGTGGGGAGAGGTGTTGAAGACTTGTAGTGACAGTGATGAGAAACCTAAGTAAACAGATTAACACATTTGGCTCCGGTATGTGTCCTTCCCTCTCCAGCTTCATCTGTCAAATCCCCCCCAAAAAATCTCGCCAGCCTCCACTCAACCTGATCTCGGCCAAAGCATTTAGAAGCAAATGTTTGGGAGCTTTCCCTGTGTGCCACCGGGCCAGAAAGGTCAGCAGTGCAAGTGGACACTGATACAGTAGATGCTCACTATAATATTCCCACAGCCCACACAGAAGCTAGTGTTTACTCGGGTTTTGAGCTCCATTTACAGGCTTTCTGGAAAACAGCAAATCCTCCGCTGTAATCAAAATAGTGCAACAGGGTTCACACAGCTTTTGAAGAGTAAAATTCCAGCACTTTCAAGGTACCCAAACCAAACATTTCCAGACTCTCGAAGCCTTTATCATCACAGCTAAACTGTTACTATAAATGCCAGGAGACAACAAACAAATATGATGGCGGGATTGTTTCATTTTAAATATAAAAAGATTTTTGGTTTCCATGAGTGACTGTGTAGATGATGAAACACCAGATTATGTTGAAAATCAAGCATTTTTCAAGGAGTATATTCGAATTCAAGCATATTCCTAACATTGAAAACATAACAGTTAAAATTAAGCATTTTCCAAACTTTCAAGACTTTGTTCGAACCCTCAGTCCAGTGAAATTTAACATGAAAATTTCAAGTATCTATATTTTTGTACCTCTGCACAAGACTCTTTTGATATCTACTGCATGTTTTCCTCTGTGACTATGACTGTGATTGTGTGTGGGTGTGTTGAACACTGTTAATAGATAAGGTGGGGTTTGAGTTGGAGTGAGAGGGGTTCTTCTTGTATGGTGCAGAGCTGGAAATATGATTGAAGAAGAATACAGAAGTCATTGTAGATCAAATTGAATATTTATTGTATTTCGTAGTGTTTATGTCTACCTGTCCAGGTGCTGCAGATGGAAACTGCTGTATCTGGTACAACATATCATATGTTAGCTGAGATGTTTTTGTACATCATCTCTGACAAGTGAAATAATAAAATAAAATACAAATAGAGGGAGAACATACAAAGATTCATTCATCTATGTGATTTAAAACAACACATCTAGCGACAACTATAAAAATACCAAATTTTCCTCTTAGAAATGATGATACCAGTGAGTTTACAGACATTTCATATATTGCAATAGTTAATATTACACGACCAAATACCAATAAAGCTCTGCAGGTATTCACATTATGTCACATATGCTGTATGGTGTCTTTTCTCCTCTTCACCTTCGCTCCTGTAGACCGTTTGCAAACTGCAGCAGGTGCAGGATCCTGTAAATCAGCACTTGCGTTAATCTGTAAATCAGATTGGGAGCATCCACACAGACATCTATCTGACTTTGAATCATGTCTTCAAGTGAAAAAGCCACTGGACCATATGGACCATCTGGCCAACGGCTCCCCTGACGACTGTAAAATCACGACTCCTGCTGATGATAAGAGGATAAAGCTTTCAGTCTGCGTGTGCGTGTGTGTCAGTAAGGTGTGTGCTAATCTTTGCTGGTGTCCTGCTCTAACTTGCCCAGGCTATTTGCTCAGCAGGTCAGTGTGTAGACTGAGGCGACAGAGGACACGCAGAAGGCTCTGCTCTGCTTCAAGGCTGGTTGTGAAGTTTCGTTTTGTTTTTTAGGGGGGAATAAGGAGGAAGATGGCAGCTGTGTACCGACCATCCTCTCTGGAAAACGAGGAGTTAATGGCTTTGTATCGAGGGGAAAGACGCCAGAATTTTGTAGATGAGGACTGCACCAGTGAGGTGAGGCTTTAAAGATAACAAACTACATTTAAAACTACCTGCAAAGTGTGGAAAGCCTAGTATCCCTCATGGGAGAGAGCTACAAGACTTATACATATTTCAAGTTAATGCAGTTTGATTGTAACTATTAATCCAAGCAAGTGAGACATCTTCAAAATTCTTCAATGAGTTTTGTACGTTATTGAGAGCTTATTAGTTTCATGCAAAGCAGGAGAATTTAATATAAGTAAGCTACAATATATTCACATAAATACAAGCTGTTTTATAGTTGGAAGTATACTTAAATACTTAATACTTAAACATGGTAAATGGTTGAAAGAGATACAGTATCTTTATATGTATTATCTAGACACCACACACCGATATCATAGAGATAGTTATTAAAAAAATGTAAGATTTGTGTGCCACATTGTATTTTTACGCTGATATAAACATACTTAAATAAGATGGAAATCCCCCATGAGTTAATTTTGTTAACCCACATCCTCACCTGACGTCTTTGCATTCGGAGCCTAGTGTCGGTGTGTATTACATGTTAATATAATAATAATAATAATGCTGCAGAAGGACACCAATATAGAAAATGCTGCCTAATTGTAAAGCTGTATTATTTCCTGTATGACGTAAGTATGAATAATTACATCATTAGGTTTAATTACAGGTAGACATTTACAATGATTAAATACTCTCCCATACTTAGTCAATCCTTTTACAACACCTCATTTGAGAGAGAGTTAAAATACAGCAAGACTGTTATTTTATTATCACTTCATTTTTGAAACTTTGACAATCACTATAAAATGTTTACCACAGTAAAAAGAAAAGTTATGAGGCTTTTTTAAAACCCTCACATGATGATTAGGCTGCTAATAATTAAACAGCAAAGTGTTGGTGTTCATCATGTTGATGATGCTGGATGCATCCATCAAACGGCATAATGTTGACAACTTCCAACCTTTCAGGAGTACGATCTGGACTCAGAGTGTAGCGAGGAAGGAAAAGGTGGCAGGAGCGTCTGCAGGTCCCTGTCCCTGGAAATCTACGGCCTGCAGAGGGAGCAGCATGTTTACTTCTCCAACCAGGAGTACTACAGGAGGCTGGAGGAGCTGAAGAGTGCTCACCTGAGGAACATGGCCGAGCTGGAAAGGATGTACATCAGCCAGGGCAGGGAGAGGCATGGAGAGGAAGATGACGGAGATCTGGGAAGAGGACAGAACAGAGAGGCCAGACTGTCAATCAGGTTGGATAACGTCCTTCAGTCCATTAATAAACAGACACATGCTCCAATGCAAGATGTTTAGACTTTTATATCAAGCTGTTTTTCCATGTGTGTGCTGTTTAAAGATCTTTCATTAACCAGCCTCAGAGACACATCCCAGTATCCATATTGTTGTGGTGATTTTCCAGAAAGACATCAAATAGGCATCAATATTAATTAATATATAAACATTTTTATGTGTCTAGCTAGGTTACATGACTGCTGTTTCAACAGGATTGCAACTATATTTCAATTTGTAGCAGATTAAAGGTCAGATGTAAATTATTTTAAATGATATAGCACTTTAAAAACAAAACAAGTATCCTATGTGCACATTGTACAACTGCTTTATACAAGAGGAGGAGCAGGTACACAGATACACACATGCTTGGTAACGCTTTATATTAAGGTGCTTGTAATAAGGGTTATTTATAAATCCTTACAAGATGCTTATTATTATTATTATTATTATTATGTGTTAATAAGACTATGTAAGTGTTAATAATATCATCGTAAACATGTTTATTGTTAGATTATAAGACATTTATAAGCACTTATGAGAAACTTGTTAACAATTTATAAACTGCTTAAGAATGTTAATAAAAGCCTAAATTGTTATAATAGCATTACAAACTCATTTATTGAGTCTTACTAACTTGCCTATTCTGTCATTGTCAAGAAAACATAGAAAGTGATCATTACATTCATATAAACCAACTGCAAAACTGGATTGAGCCCACAGTAACATTACGAAAAGGCCTAATCTTAGAGGCAGAATCAGTCGCCATTGTAAGTATGTTTGAAGGTGACACTTGTGAATTTATTAGATGATCTGCTTCACGCTGAAATGACATTGAATTGCTGTTATATGTAACCTAGATCTCAAAAAAATATCCACTTTTCAAACTAATGTAGCCCGCTCCAGACATCCAGATGTGTTTTCACTTGCAATGTTGGGATGTTGGAACCCACAAACCCACTTCTCCTATTGATTGTGTTGTTTTGTCATGTACTTTTATCACAGGGCAGGGGATTTTTGTGAGATAGTCATAAAAGAAAGAACAACAACAACCTTGCACAATACTGATTGTTATTGCTATCTTTATCCATAGGATGGTGCTGTTGTGTTAAAGTCCATACGTCCATCCAGGCAGCCATTTGATCGTTTGTTTGGAGGTCTAGTCGTCCATTTAATGGCACTTGATCAGAATCAGCATCAATAAAATTTCCACCTATAAACCATATTTAATGATACATAGTTGACTTGTGCATCAATACTTAGTAGTAGTAGTAGTAGTACTTTTCATGCATCTGTTGTACAATTATTCAAACAAATGTAGGTCAGAGGTTAAAAGGTGTCTCTTTGAGTACAGCTACTCTACAGAAGTGTAATCACTTTCATTTAGCGGTTTTTTGCCGGGAAAGTTAATTTCTGTCTCCTCAATGTCTAATTTCTGAATCCTGCAGTTACGGCCCTGCCAGGAAACTCCAGCGGATCAATTCCCAGGAGGAGCTGGACTTCCATGAGACATCAAGTGGTTCTGACCAATCAGAACTGTGTGGAGCGGACAGCATGGGGGAACTGGAGCTGGACAGTCCAAGGAGGACTTCTGGCCAGGACCGAACGTTTGGGAGGTTGGTGCAGTAGTATGAGGCAACTTCTTAAATCTAGCTATTCTTGGAGTGGAAGCCCAGATGAGGAGGAAGAGAGGAAGTCTTCTTGAAGCTTTCTTGTGTGTTGCCTCTTTTGTTATCAGTTAAGATGAATTTCACTCTTACTGTCACATTTCATTCTCTTCTATTTTCTCCCAGAGACAACCAGCTGAGCCCAGAAGAAATGACGACCCAGAAGCAGTTTCGGTTCCAATCCAGGGCCGCCTGTCCAAAACCACAGGGAAGACTGTCCCGTCAAACCGGGGTCAGGGTCAGGTCAAACTCCAAGGTCACCGTGCCCAAACCCTTTCAGATGATGCTGAGAGAGGAGGAGAGGAAGAGGCACAAGGTGCGGACACGCTCGGAGATCGAGCTGGAGAACACGTTGCTGAGACGGGAGCTGGAGGAGCTCCAAGAGTGCCAGAAAAAGTTCCGGGCATCACCTGCACCGGCGCACATACACCTGCCTCTCTATGAAATTATCAGCCGTCGCTCCAGTCAGCGATCCAACAGAAGCAGAAGTCGCAGTAATAACAATATTCGTGACTCCAACAGTAACCAGGCCTCTGCTGCTGCTTCACTGCAGCCTTTCCATTTCCTGGAGAGAGAGAGGAGGAAGAGGGAGGCGAAGATTGTGGCAGAACTGGGGAAGCTGGGACCCAAAGACAAACGACAGGTTTTCAAGGCTAGGCCTATGCCCAGCTCGGTGTACGGCACCAGACACAAAGCAGACACCAAGACCACAAGCCACCAGCCCCAGTCTCTAACCTGGACGATGGAGAGGGAGGCCACAGAGGGCCAAAGTGATCCAAACTCCGACCTGGAGCCGGACGTGCTCCACTCCAACTCAGACACCTCTCCTGCCTCCCCAAGGCCTCAGAGATGTCCGTCCTCCAAGCCAGTGAAGAAGCACATAGAGCTGTCCATTGAGATGGTGAAGGAGAGGCAGTGGTCCTACATCGACCCGCTCAAAGCCACCACCTGCAACGTCTACTCACCTCTGCAGCCAGGTGGCTCGGATCCTCTGCTCTCTAGCAAGAGTGACTACATCAGTGTGTGAGAGACAGTGTTCAGAAATCAAAGAAAGACACCAAAAAGGGAGGAAACCACTGGCTGCATTTAAACTGCTTAGTTTAATTCTGCACCTGAGTAGATATTTTGTACAGTAATTCTTTATCAAACAGCAGTACATGGTTTAACACAGATGGTTTAGGTGTTGTATGTCCTGTAGAAAGGTATGTGTTGTTTTCATCATAATTTGTTGGATTATTTTTCAAGCTTTTGGGCGGTATGGGCGGCATTTATATAACACCTTTATCTAAAGCTCTTTACAATTTGACTCATTCACCCAATCACCCTGTTATCACTTGACTGAATGGGTGTTATCAGTGGTTATCAGCCTCATAGATATGGGTTAGGTGGGCCCTGCTACACTTGCTAGTAGGTTCAGAAGGCTGTTATCATCGATTCACATGGTTCATCACTCATGTCACATCACCTTAGGTTTAGGCAACAAAACTACTTGGTTATGTTTCGGAAAAGATCATGTTTGGGTTAAGAAAGTAAATCACGTAACGTATAGGCTAACTTAAAACTTTAAATAAGTCAACGTTGACTTTTGGTTTCACATGGCCCAAAACCCCGGCCTGCGTTGTTTGACCCATCCAGCCTCCTCCTAACGCAGACTTTTTCGCTCTTCGTACCACATCACCTGACGCAGATGTGTTTACCTTGAAAACCTGGTGTGTCTCATACAGACGTGATCAACCATGTGAATCAATGATAACAGCATTCTGAACCTACTAGTAGGTGTAGCAGGCCCCTTCTAACCCATATCTATGAGGCTGATAACCACTGAGTTACCATCCCTAACCATCGGGAGCAATTTGGGGTTTGATTGTCTTGACTGTTTTCTCATCAAAACATATTGTGTGTATCTAATTCAAGTGTTTAATACATTTCCTTCATCATTAAAACATTTGTAAAGGCGATTCTTGGATGAATTTCAAACCTACATTGTCATTGCTACCAGCTGTCGATTTGTGGGACGGCGTGAAACCATCAGCAGGACCGTGTGACGCCACACCCATGCACCACCCACTCTTAAAAACATTGCTCCATAGCGCTAACAGTGGTTAAAAACTCCACAGGGTACCTCTAATGTTAGTGCAAGCCTCGGACAGCACCATGATGAAGGCAAGATAGGCAAAAATGTCTGGTGAATAAAGCGTGGTGTACTGGAGGAGAGTTGTGCGACGTGTTTTTGTAAATTGAATGGACTTGCACTGAAGCTCACACTGATCTGCACCTTCACCTGCAGTGCAAGACTTTAAAAAACCATGTGACAATGTGAAAGGGGTCACTCGTAGTGATGAACCCACAGAGAATTATCACCTGAATCTGCAGCTTCCTTTGCCTTTTGCTCATTGTTTAGCTGTCCGACAGCAACTTATTTTTTTTGGTTCGCTCTCACTGCTCTCATAACGTCGTTCTCGAGCGCAGCAGGCAGCTGTTTTCTGAGAACAAACTCTGGAAATCCACTGTTCACTACCTGCTCAGCACCAAACAGCAGACGGACACAGTTAGAGACTAGCTGGTGAACACAGTGGAGCATTTAGCAGCTGAAGAGCCAGATATTTCCCTCAGGAGATTAGACACCAAAACAGAGATAAATGAGCGTGAATATTGGACTTAAATTCATCAGGTGATGAAAAACACGACTCCAAATGAATGATAATCTTGCTCCATAACAGCTGGATGTGTAAATAAGCAGCTGTTTGCTAACAAGTTCATCATATCCACTTAAAAGGTGGAGATATGTCGAGGCTGTCTCCACAAACACAATATTAATTATAAGCAATTAAATTAGTTTTTGCAGGTTTAAAGAAATTACTTTGCTGCAGACTCAGAAACAGATTAGAACTGATAGCAGTGTGATATTTGATATCAGTCAATCACAGTCATCCACTGCAGCTCATTTTATTTATTTAATACTTCTATTATTTTGTCGTGTAAATAAATTGGTGACATTCCTTTTCTCTTTCTGGGGAGGATGAGATAAGAATATATAGCGTGCAGGCACACAATAGGTCATGCTGTCAATAAATAATTATAATATTTCAAGACGCCTGTGGGTGGAAGTCAAACTCCAGCCGAAATTCCATCAGATGCACCGAGGAGAGAATGGGGGGATGACGCAAGATTACGGTGATATGCTATTATTACGGGAAATCGGATGACTTGAATCCACACCCCCCCCTGGAAGTCTCGCTCGATGCAGCGGCCAGCAGTTAGATCCTGGGAGTCACGAGAGTCGGCAGGTTTATCGACTCGTGTGGTGCACGCGTAGCTTCAGGGATGATGCTGAGTTTGGTTTACCTCTCGCCTTGTGAGTAATGTTACATTTTATTGAATTGCTGTAATTAAGAGTAAAAGTATGTCTGCAACAGTTTCACTAACTTGCATCGGAGTTTGGCATCTGGTTTGTTGCATCAGCGGGATGAGTGAATCATAACCTGCTCACCACAGGGGGAAAAGCTCTTTTTTTACATTTTACACAGCTTCTTTACTGCCCTCAGAGGGGGAATTAGTTGGATGTTAATTTCAGAAAAGCATTAAAATATCAAAGCGACAAAACTTTAGCACGACAGCACTCACGTTATCTTTTGTAATACATCCTGTCTTTAGGCTAGAGGAGGAGGAGGAAATCAGATCATAAAATAAAACAAATAGTGGGTGTTTTTATTGTTGAGCCTGTTTAAGAGTTTAAGAGTTCCTCGACAGACCTTGTTTCCAAACAGTGTGTGGGATGTTAAACACACACTCCTTCTCCTGCAATGTGGCGTCATACGTTTGCGAGCCACTGAGCAGGGATTTCCTCGCGTAATCTGTGCGTGTGTGCGCGAACGTCATGTGATCGGCAGAGATGTAGCAATGGAGAATACCTAAAGGGTGTGTGTCTCGGTATCCTTTCACTGATTGGCTCCCACAGTAGTTATCCCTACAGTGCACTCTGAAATTGTAATTGTGCTAGCTGGCTTGTGCTTGCTTCTCCCCCGAACTAGGCACAGGGGGCCATAGGTGGAGGAGTCAACACCCCATTTTCTTTCCCACTGACCCTGAATTTGTTAATCTAACAATGGGTTTAGCAGTAGGGATGCCTTTATGGGTTAAATCTACATGTGTATCTTGTAAAGCCGTTATGAACACCTGTGATTTAATGGAAGCAGAGCATGAAAGCTAAATCAACAATGCATAGAAAAAGAACATTACTGTCTGATACGGTTCGGCATCGTTTGTGAGTTAGTCGTAATGTTTCCTGTATGTCTGAAATTCATTAAACATCTGGCACCAGGTATCTTAGTCCTGAGAACAAACTGGGATTAATAATGCTTAGCCAGTGTGAGGAGGAGTATAACACAGTGCGTGTAGTCTGAGTCATTATAATATTTGTAATATTATACCTAGTATAAAAGACTAAGACCAAATCATCCTTCTGGTAATGTATTTGTCTGTTTTTGTTTTTTCTCCAGTTGTCTTTCTACAGCTTTGTAGTGCACAGGATGATCCCTGCACCGTCGTCACTCAGCATGGTGGGCAGACACTGTACAGTGTCCCAGAGTTTAAGGGAACCGATTGCCATTACCAGTGGTCCAACAGCGATGTAAGTTAGACAAGCCAGATTTGACACACATCTTCAGCAGTAGTCATGGGGTTAACAGATACACTTTCACTTTCACTTGATGAAGCTGCTGGTAGAGACGTGTTCCTGTTTATCGGAACCATCAATCTGAAGTAGTTTGTAAAGCTGTTATTATTTTATTGTCTTTCATGTGTTGACTTAAGAACCAAGTGCTGGCAAATCAGGGGGGGAAAAATGATGAGCTGGTGGCGATGAAGAGCAACAGGAGTCTTCTTTTGTATGGGTGCTCTGAGAGGATCCACTACATGCGAGGCTGCATCTCTGAGGTATTACACTGTGGACAAAAAAACATAAACTGCACACTGACCAACACAGGAAAGATTTAATGCAGAGATACAAAATAGAGCTAGATATTCTAAATTATGTGAGATAAACAGCTCCAGTCATAATAATACTGCTTGTGTGAGTAAAAGTGCACTCTAAGTGCTGAAACTTAGAGCAAATGAAAATCCACTGAAAATACTATTGTTCTGCTGAGCTCCAGACAATTTTAATCTTATTGCTCCTCTGTGCTTTCTGCTTCGCAGACACTCCACGAGGTGAACTGCATCAGTGAGTATCATTACCTGTCAGACTTTGCTTCATATGCATTTATGTATTTATATGTATTTTATTTTATGTTTATTTTCACTTATATTGTAAAATGTTGTTTTTTGCCCCCTTTATTTATTTTGAAGTAAAATGTCTACTTTCATGTACCCAGTGTTCTGATGTAAGAATATCTCCTTTTTTACAGCCAAATGCAGTGGAGATGCTGGGCCTCAGCGTGGAGGAGGTAGGGACCAACTGAAAGTCATAAATTATATTGTAGTTTATATTTGTCTCATGTGGGTGACATCCTGGAGGAGGTATCAACAGTTATATCAAATACTAGACAGCAATTAGTTGCCATTGTTTAAATGTTTTTTCCAAAAGCAAACGATGCCTTTGTTTAAGTCTTAGGCAGCAGTGTGGTGGGGTGTGGTGTTTCACCTCTCAGGCTACATAGAGGCTCTGCACTGGTTGAGGTCATAACTGCAGCCTGAGAGGAAGACCTGCAGACACTACTCAGGGCTTTTTCTGGGAAAAAAAAGTCAGTGTTGTCCTACAAAGACACCACTGAACATCAGTCAAAGATAAGGCAGTAAAGGTCAGAATCAAATACAATATTTATCTATCAAAGTATCAAGAGAGGAAAACTTCTGAGTGGTGTGTTTAGATTTTTTATTAGACAAACATTTGTTAGGAAAGCCCAACAACTAATTCCATAATATGTTATTTGCTAGATTGATATAGATATATAAATACAGGACATAGCATTGATATATTTAGTGTTTTTTTTTGTTTGTTTTTCTTTTGAAGAACCTCTGACTTCACGTGCCCCCCCGACTCCTGAAACCAAAGCCACAGGTAGGGTACTATTGTCTTTCTCAAACCACACATGGGTGGCGTGGGGATCAGACTTGTTATACTACTATACACCCTGCATGACCAACAAGTTATCAATAACATTTGTCAATAACATTGCAACATAATATACTGTTTTGTAGATTTCCATTGAAATTATGCAAGACTTGATGATGCTAATGATGCTAAACATGTCTAATCACATTATTTGAATTAACTATTGGACTTTTGACGTAAAATAAAATGTTGTCTGTCGATGGATTAACTGTCAAACAATCTGTTCTCTTAACAGGGATGTCCCGCAACCACTGGATTGCTGTTGCTGTTGTCATCGTCCTGCTGCTGGTGGTGCTTTTCCTTTTCCTGTGCTACCGTTCAAAAATCATGGGTGAAGGTGTTGGTAATGTCATATAAAATGGCACTCACTGCCCTCATCAGGCATGTCTTTTAACTCTCTGATGCCTTTACACTCCTGTGAAGATGCAGAATGATCACCCCAAAGTAGATGATGTGTTTCTTCACTTTTCTACAAGGGGTGTAAAGATTTTTACCAAATTTATCTTTCCGTTTCATCTGTTACACTAGTGCCATGATCTGATTCATCTTACACTGGATGTAAAAGTAGACTGCCATTTAGATTAATTCCTCATGAAATATACTATATGACCTATAAATCTTCTTCTATATTATTGTATATTCATGCTGAAAATTACAAGCTTTTTACCGTGTTTCCCCCACACTTTTTTTAGTAGCAGTGTGCTTTCGTTATAACATTAACCCTATCTGATTTGCCTTATGCGTTCATGTGACAGCTAACATGTTACTGTGATGAAGGATTGGCTTTTAGGTGGCAAAAAAACAATCCACGTCACTCCCCATGATCACCGGCCACTGCTGCCAGAAAAAGTTCCAGGGAAACACTTGATTTTAAATACGTTATCATCCAGTGCTGTAGTATTGGTTTTGACAAGCTCTCCATTCATATAATCACTATAAGCTTAATTTTACTCTTATTCTGTCACATTTAAGCTCAAACTGTACTTTAACAGTCTCTGCCATGATAATAATTGCACAGCCAGTAGTCATTAATTGGTGCACAGATGAATAGTTTTTGAGGCTGTGGAAGCTCATAGACTCTCTGCGGCACCAGTGAGTGCACTTTGAGGACCAAGGCCCAGTAGCAATGCAGTAACTTACCCAGGGGCCTGTATCACGAAGCAAGTTCAGCTTAGTCTGGCTTTCTTTGGGTGACCTGGCTTCAGTGAGCCCGACGTTGGTGATCCTACACAACTGGTGTCATGAATCAACAGGTTTTGAGTTTGTCAGTCCGGCTTTGAAGAAACATCATCAGACTCACAGAGTACTTAAGATTATACGACATGAAACCGTGATTCTCGTGCAGAAATTCGGTTATAGCGGCGGCAACAAGTGATAGCCTATTAAATGATAAAAGTATACAAAATAACTTGAATACATTAAGAAGCTGTAAAAGCACTAGAAATAGTATCAACATATTAAAAATAAGAACTATTAAATATATATATATATATATATTGCCTTATGATATCAACATGAATAAATAATACACTATTACCTTTAATAGCTGAGACAGTTAACAGTGTGCTAGTGTGAGTCAGATGGTTTTACTATTTATCTCCATTCATCATGTCAAAGTCGCCTGGAAAAGCAAAGTGATTCTACTGACATATAAAAATATCTATTTGTCTTTATTTCTTGTCATTTCACTGTAAACTCAGTACTTTTGTCGAGATCCTGTGGAAATGATGACTCAGTTTTTCCAGTGATCTGATTGGTCAGTAGCTGGGTTGTTGACAGGCTTTAATAACCTGCTGTGGAGCAGAACCCAATGTATAAAGGAAATACCTCGCTTGGTGATACAGGCTCCAAGTCCACTCAGGAACCCAGTATTGGTGCAAACGTGAACTTCAGCTGTGGAAGCTATTTGACTCCTGTAGCATTACAGCAACCCCTCCAACCTGAACATAAAGCTTTAACAAACCTTAGTCAGTCATTCCTGTTTCTACTTTATATCTTACAGAATACTCATAATAGTATATTGTGTATCTTTATATGTACTGGATAGCATTATATTGTGAGGGGCTTTTGTGTTTTAGTCTTAAACTAGATGTCATCAGCACATCTGTTACCTGCCTTATGAAATTTGTGTTTTATAACACTTCACTTCAAATCCTGTAACATCCACTGTATCAGGACTCTGTTTCAGCTCTTTCACTGTGATTTGCTTTATGTTGTCAAAGAAAGATTAAACTTCCTCTCTTTTAAAACAAGTGTTGTTTTTAATTTTGTTGCTGTACAACAACGGAGGTGTGTTTTATTCTCTGATGATTTCTCTCAGCCAGTGCCTCATTACTATGAACACATTCTCCACTTCTGAAATGGGGTCATGACCTATCATAGGTTAAAGAGGCAAGTTGTGTGTCAGCTTCCTACTTATATAACTATCAGCCTCTGTGTGCCCATGTGTTCACATGGAGTGACAGGTTCAGTCAGTGAGACAGGAAGACTCAGAGGAAGTCTGAGACTAACTGCCCACTCAATTCAACTCAGTTTGCTTTATTGACATGAATGTAACAAATACAATATTGCCAAAGCATCAGATAATAACATAATAATTAAAAAAGAAAAAGTTAAAGGTACAATTAATAAAATGAAGAAACTAGCAGATAACATGTATATACACACGTGTGTGTTCGTGAAACACTGGAAGTGTGTGTTGAAGTTGTTAGTGTGTGTGTGTGTGTGTGTGTGTATTTTGTTGATTGATATATACAAAGAAAAAAATTAAACAATTAACAACAAGTCAATATAAAGTTGTGTTTCTCAGGTTCCCCTGGCTGTCCTCAGGTCATGACATGAGGTGATACATTTCGCTGCAATCATCTCACTTTTGGGCATTTCTCCAAGTAAACATGGGAGTTTCTCTTTGTGACGTTTTCAAATGCAGGGTATTTGGGCCATGAGGTGAGGAAGTGTAGCTCTGACTCTGCCTCTTGTCTGTTGTTGTCTTCTCTATAGTTAGGCTGTGCTCACTGAGTCTGTAGTCACGGATTTTTTTAATTTAGGATTTTTTTTACTGTGGTCAGATAATTTGCTAATGTGAAGTCTCTTTTTAGGGTCAGATAACATTTTAATTTACTTTGTGTTTTAGTTGTTTCCTTCCAATATGTGATAGAATTTTCTTTTGTTGATTGATAATTTGATTTGGTCTGACTGGGTTGGTGTTGTGGTCCTGAGGCTGTCCGGGGCATGTTAGGTTGTCTGGACAGGGTCTCAGGACCAGCTGGCTGAGGGGACTCTTCTCTGGCTTCAGCTCTTGGCAGGTTAGGGCTGTATGATGGTATATCTGTGGGTCACTAGTTTTTAGGTGATTGTGAAATTTAATTGCTCTTTAGAATGTAGAATGTCTCTGTAGAATATGTCACAGACGTGAAATAAATCGCATAAAACTTGTTCGACTCCCCAGTTACAATTGAGCACAAGGCTCTTAACCTTTTCCTGTCTAAACTAGATATAAATGACATGTATCATGAAAGGAAATTAAACATTCTATTATTGATGGCCGTTATCAAAGGCAAACTCAATGTAGAAATATAGGGCTGGCAGCAGCAGCAAGGCAGCAGGAACGCATCCTGTGTGGACACCACACGCGTGCCAGACGCAGCCGTTCTGTGACATGTCGACGGAACAGACCCAAGTGCGGGACACAGGCTCAGGATTTCAAAGGTAACTGGATTTATTTGATGAATGAATGGTTTGAAGCAGGGAAGCGGGGAAGCCAGAGATCAGGGAGGTCGTGGCTGGCTTGAGTGGCAGGCAGGCTTTACGGAGACCTGTGGCACAGGAGAACAACGTTAGTACTGCGTACTATGAACTGACAAAACTGAAGGTAATTCAATACCAAACGGGCTGAAGCAATGATCTGGCAATGAGTAGGTAGAAAACCAGGGTAGAAGTACTGTTGGCTGATGAACTGATGGAACGCAGGTGTGCCGGCCAGATTGCAGATGCCACAGGAGACGTGAAGAGCACCCCCCCCCCACACACACACACACAGAGAGACAAACACAGGACACAAAAGGGAGGGGAAAAACACCAGAAACACAGGGGAGAAGACAACGAGCACGGTGGAGCCATGACACGTTCAGCGAGGTCACGCGCTGTTGTTGGTGTGGCCAGGCCGTTTACACCTGCAGGGCACTGTGTTGCAACACACAGCCAGCATATACTGGTGAGACATGAAATATGATCCAGGA
This sequence comes from Macquaria australasica, assembly GCA_005408345.1. Classification (NCBI taxonomy): domain Eukaryota; kingdom Metazoa; phylum Chordata; class Actinopteri; order Centrarchiformes; family Percichthyidae; genus Macquaria; species Macquaria australasica. Next base: position 271,087 of record SEMN01000621.1, read on the forward strand.
ATCCCAGTTTGAGTAACAGATTAATGAGTTTGGGCTTATCAGATATCAAAACACTACACTGTATATAATACTTATAATACTGACAGGATTTTAAAACTTGTGAAAGTTGTCTTGGTGGCCGTTACTTTATCTTTCATTGCAAAAAAAACAAACAGAAGAAGTATGGTGTGGGTGAATAGGGAATGCCATTAGTTTTGCAGGTATTTGGTCACAAACCAAAAAAAAGAAAGTCAGGGGATCATCAAGTGATTCATCCTGAGGGAGACATGAATGTCTGTATTTCAAGGCAATGGATCTGATAGTTGTTAACATTTCACTTAAAACCACAAATGTGAACCATACTCTCTACAGTCTTTTCCCGTCACCACATTTGTTCTCACATTACTAAAAAACACAGCTGATTCAGAGTTGAGGCTCAGAATTGAAAAGATTTATGTCAGTTTTCTTCTTCAGCATGTAGAAGTGTTGCTCTATTAAAGACCTCCATACTTTTCAAAACATTTTACCTGAATGCTTCATTTAAACCACTCTCTGCCCTTTTTGTTACACATTTTAATAGTCACTTACATGGTTTTATGATCAGCTATAGTCAAAGATCTCTTTTGCAAACCTACATGAATGTCTGATATAAAGTACATTGTCATATTAAAGGTAATACACGTAGAGAAAGTTGTGGTAGGCCATGTGTGTGAGTAAACTGAACTTGAGGTTACTTAAGGTCATTGAACGTGCCCAATGTTTTGTTAAACAGGATCAAACTGGTTACAGTTGGCTTCTCCAGGAGACAGACTGACCATATCTGTAAGACATGACAGTCTCAGCTGGAATGTGCCGAGCCATCGTGTGTGACTTATTTGAGTAATGACATAATGTTTTGTTTGCGTAGGAGAACAATACAGCTACAACGTAAAGAGTGAAATGTGACCTGCAGTATTTAGTTCCTGCTCTCTGAACCTTTAAGGACTGTTTGAGAACTTGAGGAGGCTAATCAAAGAGTTATTCAGTATGCTTATTCTTTATACAATCCACAAGAGGGTCGGTATCAGCAGTGCAAAGTAACAAAGCACATGCACTCTAGTACTGTATTTATGGGTATACTTGTGCTTTACTTGAGTATTTTCATTCTATGTTACTTTATACCTCCACTCCATTACATTTATTTGACAGCTAGTTACTTTGAAGATCAAGGTTTTCCATACAAAACATTTGATCAATTTATAAAATATTATGCATTGTTATAGATTAAACTACCCAACAGTATATAAAGTAGTTAAAATTAGCTTTACTTTGAGCAGCTATTGCATGAAATGTGGCATACACAGCATACACAATATTTCCTAGTCCCTGACCCCGCCTGTGTAGAAGCATTGCCATGTTGTAACGTGTAGGTTGGCACAGAATGAGTGTTGAGACTGGATGACCAATTTCTCTAAAATGTTCCAAAGCACGTGTTTATTATCTCTTTTTATAATTTGTTGTGAGGACACAGCTACATGTTTATAGAGTCGCCTCACAAACACTCATCATGGTAGCAGGATTTTATGAACAGCTGTGGTCAAAGACTCTTTTTCCTTCCTAACAGAAACTTCTAAAATGAGTTGCCCTGTAATGTTAAAAACTCTCAGTCTTTCTGTTAGGGTTACTGTAGGTTATGCAAGTGACAACATGAGGTGGGGTCACTGAAGTTGCTGACTACTTTGTTCACTGTATGGCCATGTATGGCATATGGTGGAGTGTGATGAGCCACAGTCTGTGTGATGATTGGTTGATTGTTTGTGGCCTGTTGCTCAGAGGAGGAAACAAGACAGAAACTTTCCCCACTGTTGCTTAGTTTAGGGGCAGTTTTGAGTTATTTACGTGTCACTGAAAAGGATGTTTGGAGAAGGTGACAAAGCTCTCTAAAGAGGGGAAACCTGACCTGGACCTGTAAAGGACAGATTGTGGGTAACTATGAACCCGTTCCACCCATCACAGTGTGTGTGTGTGTGTGTGTGTGTGTGTCCTCTCAACTATTTTTGAGAGACAGAGAAACCATCGTGACCATAGATGACAGTAAAACATGATAGAGAACTCTCAGTATAATTTATTTTCTTCTCATTCAACTAACATGCTGTGAAAAACACTTGGGCAGTGCACCAGTGTGTCATAGTGTTAGGGAAACCCTGATTATTTTATTTTTTATGGGCACTGAGATGAATGATCTATTTATAAAATGATTGTGTTTGCCGACCTCACGGCCCAACAACCAATCTTTCCATTTACTCCGGTTAACTTCTCCATGCTATACGTACGCAGATGTGCGAGGGCCCGTTCATCGCTGCTTGCAGCTTTAATTTAATTTTATATTTACTTTATTCTTATATTTTAACTGCTGCACTATTTTATTTCTTATATTCTATTAGGTTTTGTTCCACTTGCGTGATTTTTCTTCATACATATGTAGCCCGGTAAAGGAAAACTGAGTTTAAGAGATAAGTTTAAAAGAGGAGCCTAAAAGACCTAGATTAAGGCTTTGTTATTTAAATAAAGTCTACAGTTTAATCAAGGCGAAATACAGTTAAGTCAGGTTTGTTAATCTGAATAAAGTTTTACACTCAGTAGGGTAGAACGTATAGATAATGTTTTGTTTAATGTCAATAAAGTTTTTGGAAAACCAACTAAAGTTTGGTTAGCCAGTACCAGCAAGTGTAAGAACAACCTGTCATTTGTTGAATGATTGATACTGTTTAAGGTAATTTGATTGGCCACCGTCGGTTGGTAACAGAGAGTTATGAGCTTATCTAACATGGACTATCTAACATGGGTTTGATTAAGTATTTCCACCAATTGACTAGAATCGTATCACCTAAGCTAAACATGGACCTAGGGGCCCCAACTTCTAGGTAAACAGGGTTGGGGTGCTACACATATTTTTTATACATATCTGTAAGAGCACAGCTGGAGGGAGACAGAACAACTGCTTCACTGTAATTGTTTTGCACATGACAATAAAAGAACTTGAACTTAAACACAGTGAAGGTTTGAATCAGTTGCTGTAGATTTCTGCAGGGGTGAAAAAAGTATAAGTACAGGTTTGACTTTAAAAATGTGTTGGAAATAACTCAAAGTACTGAAGTAGCTGTTATGAAAACTGAGTAACAGCCATTGAAATACATATGACCTGACTGCTTACTTACTTTAATAAATGTAAGTTTGTTATTAGTGCTAAGTTTGGCGTGCATCTCCCCTCTTGGTTTCGGCATGCGAGCCGGTTGTAACAGCAAGTCTTTATTTATTTATTTATTTATTTATTAAGTTGTCTTTTGTGACCCAGCTCTGTCACTGCCTGCTCCACTCCCCCGTCAAGCTCCGACTCATTTAGCTCATCTGACCAACTTCTAAATTAAGTGCATTTAATGTTGTCAGCCTTTGTCTGTGCTCTGCTTCTGGGTTCCAGATGACGTCAAATCATTTCTGCATGGGACACTTTTGTGTTCCAAAACACACGTTTTGCTTGTTTTACCAATATATTGAAGCCCACATGGGAAATGATAAGTATAACTACTGTGTTTACAACTGGATTAGACACTTGCATTTGTACAATCTTACTTCTGTCTCCCAACTTAATCGGTACTTTTGCACTATAGACAGGTCAATATAGTGTATAACTGAGGGCTGGTGTATGACCTTGTACTGGATCTCCAGGTAACAACAGTGTTTACACAGCTAGACTGTGTGTGTGTGTGTGTGTGTGTGTGTGTGTGTGTGAGAGAGAGAGAGAGAGAGAGACAGACATATTCATCACTCACTTTATCTGGAAAACAGGAAGTCAAGTAGTCAAATAAAGATTGTGGCCTTTGTCTTTTCTGCTGTATATCTCATTACATTTCATATGGTTTCTATCATATTTTAGATTAATTAAATTTAATTATCATTAAATTACTGTATTAGAAATGTGCTGCTGTTTGTGTACTTAATCACCAGCCACTTTGCTCAGATAAGTGTAACTACACTTTTGGTCCAAAAGCTGCTTTAAATGCACATAATTACATTTATGTAAATATTAAGTATGAGAATAAGAGCATATTGTATTAAGCTTTTTAAATTCTTTTATCACTTGTTATATTATACTATATGGTCTGTGTCTTGTGCTCCTGTAACATTTGAATACCCCCCCATATCATTGAAATGTTATTTATCTGGTGCTGTATTTCACACTGTGATTGTGTTCAGTTTGACTTAAGGACGCTTCGCACAGTTTCTTCTCTCTCTCTCACTCACTTTGAATGATTTTAACTAAAAATGTGACAACAAGTGAATGTTACGGTCAAAGGACCATCATCAGCACGCTTTGCAGACCATGTAAGTCTAGAGACACAAATAAGCTAAATCTGACTGACAGCAATGACCAATCAGGAGAAGGGAGGTAAGACAAAAAGGTGTTTCACATGAACTCATCAGCTACCTGGGTGTGGCCACACAGCCTTAAAAAAACTTAAACTCTATATGTGTATAATTTATACACACAACAAAAAAACTAAAGGCAGTAGTATTAATCAACAGGTTTGTAATGTGTAGGTTGGCACAGAATGAGTGTTGAGACTGGATGACCAACTTCTTTAAAATGTTCCAAAACAGGTGTTTCTTATCTCTTTTTATAATCTGCTGCAGGGACACAGCTACATGTTTATAGAGTCGCCTCACAAACACTCATCATGGTGGCAGGATTTTATGAACAGCTGTGGTCAAAGACTCTTTTTCCTTACTAACAGAGACTACCATGTGAATCAATGATAACAGCCTTCTGAACCTACTAGTAGGTATAGCAGGCCCCTTCTAACCACTGATAAAGCCCATTCAATCTAGTGATAACATTTGAAGTGGGTGCATTCTCTCTCTCTCTCTCTCTCTCTCTCTCTCTCTCTCTCTCT
>SEMN01000621.1:276786-287440 GCA_005408345.1 Macquaria australasica
TCACACACACACACACACACACACACACACACACACACACCGATGGCATCCAGTTACCATGCCTAACCATCGGGAGCAATTTGGGGTTTGATTGTCTTGACTGTTTTCTCATCAAAACATATTGTGTGTATCTAATTCAAGTGTTTAATACATTTCCTTCATCATTAAAACATTTGTAAAGGCGATTCTTGGATGAATTTCAAACCTACATTGTCATTGCTACCAGCTGTCGATTTGTGGGACGGCGTGAAACCATCAGCAGGACCGTGTGACGCCACACCCATGCACCACCCACTCTTAAAAACATTGCTCCATAGCGCTAACAGTGGTTAAAAACTCCACAGGGTACCTCTAATGTTAGTGCAAGCCTCGGACAGCACCATGATGAAGGCAAGATAGGCAAAAATGTCTGGTGAATAAAGCGTGGTGTACTGGAGGAGAGTTGTGCGACGTGTTTTTGTAAATTGAATGGACTTGCACTGAAGCTCACACTGATCTGCACCTTCACCTGCAGTGCAAGACTTTAAAAAACCATGTGACAATGTGAAAGGGGTCACTCGTAGTGATGAACCCACAGAGAATTATCACCTGAATCTGCAGCTTCCTTTGCCTTTACGAAGCTTTATAGTGAGTTTCAGCTCATTGTTTAGCTGTCCGACAGCAACTTATTTTTTTTGGTTCGCTCTCACTGCTCTCATAACGTCGTTCTCGAGCGCAGCAGGCAGCTGTTTTCTGAGAACAAACTCTGGAAATCCACTGTTCACTACCTGCTCAGCACCAAACAGCAGACGGACACAGTTAGAGACTAGCTGGTGAACACAGTGGAGCATTTAGCAGCTGAAGAGCCAGATATTTCCCTCAGGAGATTGGACACCAAAACAGAGATAAATGAGCGTGAATATTGGACTTAAATTCATCAGGTGATGAAAAACACGACTCCAAATGAATGATAATCTTGCTCCATAACAGCTGGATGTGTAAATAAGCAGCTGTTTGCTAACAAGTTCATCATATCCACTTAAAAGGTGGAGATATGTCGAGGCTGTCTCCACAAACACAATATTAATTATAAGCAATTAAATTAGTTTTTTCAGGTTTAAAGAAATTACTTTGCTGCAGACTCAGAAACAGGTTAGAACTGATAGCAGTGTGATATTTGATATCAGTCAATCACAGTCATCCACTGCAGCTCATTTTATTTATTTAATACTTCTATTATTTTGTCGTGTAAATAAATTGGTGACATTCCTTTTCTCTTTCTGGGGAGGATGAGATAAGAATATATAGCGTGCAGGCACATAATAGGATGCTGTCAATAAACAACAAAGTTGTGATATTTCAAGACGCCTGTGGGTGGAAGTCAAACTCCAATCGAAAGTGCATCAGATGCACCGAGGAGAGAATGGGGGGATGGCACAACATTACGGTGATATGCTATTATTACGGGAAATCGGGTGACTTCAATCCCCCCCCCCCCCCCCACGTCTCGCTCAATGCAGCGGCCAGCAGTTAGATCCTGGGAGTCACGAAAGCCAGCAAGCTTATCGACTCGTGTGCCGCACGCGTAGCGTAGCGTGATGCTGAGTTTGGTTTACCTCTCGCCTTGTGAGTAATGTTTGTTGAATCGTTAACCATTTAGCCCGTAGCCTGTACAGCATTAAGAGTAAAAGTGTGTCTGCAACAGTTTCACTAACTTGCAGGGATGAGTGAATCATAACCTGCTCACCAGGGGGAAGTTATTTCCTTCCCTCAGAGGGAGAATAAGTTGGATGTTAATTTCAGAAAAGCATTAAAATATCAAAGCGACAAATCTTAAGCATGACAACACTTACTGTATAACTACACGTTATCTTTTGTAATTGCCTAATAGGCTACATCCTCGGAGTATGCTGTCAGCATAGGATAAGAAAAACTTCATAGTGGATTGTATCCTTTCATTCATCCATTCATAAAATAAAATACATATTCGGAATAGTGGATGTTTTTATTGTTGCGCCTGTTGTTTCTTTGAGCCACACTGCAGGGTTCCTCGACAGTTCTTGTTTCCAAACAATGTGGGATGTTATTCTCTGGAAATGTGTCATATGTAGCTGAGGCAACGTTTTCTGTGTGAGTGTACGTGAGAACGTCATGTGAGCGATAGAGACGTAGCAGCAGGGAATATACCTGTGTGACGGTATCCTTTTAACCGTTCACTGATTGGCTCCGGCAACAGCCCTACAGTGTAGTCTACTCTGAAATTGAATTTGTGCTAGCTGACTTCACAGGTGTAGCCTACCTCTCCCCTGTGACGTTGCACTGGGATGTTAAAAGTACTCTCCTTCTCCTGCAATGTGTCATCATCCTCTGAGCCAGCATTTCCTTGTGTGCAAAGGCCGTGTGAGTGTGTGTGTGGGAATGTAGAGATGTAGCAACGGGGAATACCTTTAGTATTTGTGTGTGGGCATCCTTTTGGCTCCCACAGTAGTTAGCCCTACAGTGTACTCTGAAATTGAATTTGTGCAAGCTGGCTTGTGCTTGCTTCTCTCCTTCATGACAGAACTAAGAAAATACGGGGAAATGCCCAGGGAGGAAGGGTGGGCGCGTGGGCCCAGATCCTTAAAAGGGTACCAAAAACCACAGGTTGACTGCGTGTCAACAGATGATTTTCAGCAGTTATTTTACATGTAACATTGTGTCTCTGCTTTGTAGAGGGGCCCTGTATGAAAAAATGGTTTTAAGGGGACACATTCCTAAATAAAGTTGTGTTTAATCAAATGACCACAAAATAAGTGACACAACGAAAACCTGCAGGCTAAGGCTAAGACCAAATCATCCTTCTGGTAATGTATTTGTCTTTTTTTGTTTTTTCTCCAGTTGTCTTTCTACAGCTTTGTAGTGCACAGGATGATCCCTGCACCGTCGTCACTCAGCATGGTGGGCAGACACTGTACAGTGTCCCAGAGTTTAAGGGAACCGACTGCCATTACCAGTGGTCCAACAGCGATGTAAGTTAGACAAGCCAGATTTGCTCAGTCCAGTGTTTTCAAATGTTTTTTTTCTGACATGACACAAAAAAATGCAGGGCACAACACTATCCTATTGTTGGGCAGGTGAGTAGAGGCAGCAGGGAAAGGACCTGACAATCCAGGCAGACAGTTAACAGTTGACTTTTTCAATAAATCACTTAAGATAAATAAGCTGAAGGCATGGAGAAGGCAAGTCCGGAGAGTTTCTAGGAAATGCATAGGCCTGCGGGAAGTGAGAGGTGGCTAAGGGAGGGACAGAGAGGAAAAATGGGCAAATCTTTACAACTGATGCTGTGACACCAACGTAGACCTTTCTCATGACAGACATTCTGACTTGCTGTTGCAGGAAAAGCGCAGGTGTAACTAATAAGTAACGGTGATGGCTCTGTTCAATTTTAATGTGTCAGGGAGCTATGTCAGTGGGTCAGCATGCACAATAGCAAGGCTGAATAGACTGACAGCCATTTTTTAAAATGTATTTTTATTTAATCTTTATTTAATCAGACAGTCTCATTGAGATTAAGATCTCTTTCCCAAGAGAGACCTGAGAACAAGAAACATTCACAAGAACACAATCAGCAAACAGAAACGACACAACTACACATTAAATAAGAATTAATCAAAACAATCATAAAAAAACATCAGATAATACATCTTTAAAATCAAGTGCAGTTTGCAGATCATTCCGTTAGGTGTTATTGATATTATTAGTTACATCTGTGTATGACATGTAAAAATGGTCTTGAAAAAAGACCTATGAACCGTTCAAGCATTACAAAATGTCACACACATCTTCAGCAGTAGTCATGGGGTTAACAGATACACTTTCACTTTCACTTGATGAAGCTGCTGGTAGAGACGTGTTCCTGTTTATCGGAACCATCAATCTGAAGTAGTTTGTAAAGCTGTTATTATTTTATTGTCTTTCATGTGTTGACTTAAGAACCAAGTGCTGGCAAATCAGGGGGGGAAAAATGATGAGCTGGTGGCGATGAAGAGCAACAGGAGTCTTCTTTTGTATGGGTGCTCTGAGAGGATCCACTACATGCGAGGCTGCATCTCTGAGGTATTACACTGTGGACAAAAAAACATAAACTGCACACTGACCAACACAGGAAAGATTTAATGCAGAGATACAAAATAGAGCTAGATATTCTAAATTATGTGAGATAAACAGCTCCAGTCATAATAATACTGCTTGTGTGAGTAAAAGTGCACTCTAAGTGCTGAAACTTAGACTTGCTCCTCTGTGCTTTCTGCTTCGCAGACACTCCACGTCGTGAACTGCACCAGTGAGTATCATTACCTGTCAGACTTTGCTTCATATGCATTTATGTATTTATATGTATTTTATTTTATGTTTATTTTCACTTATATTGTAAAATGTTGTTTTTTGCCCCCTTTATTTATTTTGAAGTAAAATGTTTACTTTCATGTACCCAGTGTTCTGATGTAAGAATATCTCCTTTTTTTACAGCCAAATGCAGTGGAGATGCTGGGCCTCAGCGTGGAGGAGGTAGGGACCAACTGAAAGTCATAAATTATATTGTAGTTTATATTTGTCTCATGTGGGTGACATCCTGGAGGAGGTATCAACAGTTATATCAAATACTAGACAGCAATTAGTTGCCATTGTTTAAATGTTTTTTCCAAAAGCAAACGATGCCTTTGTTTAAGTCTTAGGCAGCAGTGTGGTGGGGTGTGGTGTTTCACCTCTCAGGCTACATAGAGGCTCTGCACTGGTTGAGGTCATAACTGCAGCCTGAGAGGAAGACCTGCAGACACTACTCAGGGCTTTTTCTGGGAAAAAAAAGTCAGTGTTGTCCTACAAAGACACCACTGAACATCAGTCAAAGATAAGGCAGTAAAGGTCAGAATCAAATACAATATTTATCTATCAAAGTATCAAGAGAGGAAAACTTCTGAGTGGTGTGTTTACATTTTTTATTAGACAAACATTTGTTAGGAAAGCCCAACAACTAATTCCATAATATGTTATTTGCTAGATTGATATAGATATATAAATACAGGAAATAGCATTGATATATTTAGTGTTTTTTTTTGTTTGTTTTTCTTTTGAAGAACCTCTGACTTCACGTGCCCCCCCGACTCCTGAAACCAAAGCCACAGGTAGGGTACTATTGTCTTTCTCAAACCACACATGGGTGGTGTGGGGATCAGACTTGTTATACTACTATACACCCTGCATGACCAACAAGTTATCAATAACATTTGTCAATAACATTGCAACATAATATACTGTTTTGTAGATTTCCATTGAAATTATGCAAGACTTGATGATGCTAATGATGCTAAACATGTCTAATCACATTATTTGAATTAACTATTGGACTTTTGACGTAAAAATAAATGTTGTCTGTCGATGGATTAACTGTCAAACAATCTGTTCTCTTAACAGGGATGTCCCGCAACCACTGGATTGCTGTTGCTGTTGTCATCGTCCTGCTGCTGGTGGTGCTTTTCCTTTTCCTGCGCTACCGAAATCATGGGTGAAGGTGTTGGTAATGTGAGTTGGCACCAGTGAGTGCACTTTGAGGACCAAGACCCAGGGGCTTACCCAGGGGCCTGTACCACGAAGCAAGTTCAACTTAGTCTGGCTTTCTTTGAGTGACCTGGCTTCAGTGAGCCCAACGTTGGTGAATCAACAGGTTATAAGTTTGTCAGTCCGGCTTTGAATTCCTAGTTACAAGAAACATCATCAGACTCACGGAGTACTTAAGATTATATGAGATGAAACCGTGATTCTCATGCAGAAATTCGGTTATAGTGGCGGCAACAAGTGATAGCCTATTGAACAATAAAAGTATACAAAATAATTACACAACTTGAATACATTAAGCTGTATAAGCACTAGAAGTAGTATCAACATATGAAAAGTAAGAACTATTATATATAGCTTTTTAAATATGTTAGTCAGTATTATAGATGAGTATTTTGCCTCGTGATATACACATTATGAATATATAATACACTATTGCCTTTAATAGCTGAGACAGTTAAGTTAGTGTGCAGAGTCAGTTACTATTTATCTCCATTCATCATGTCAAAGTCGCCTGGAAAAGCAAAGTGATTCTACTGACATATAAAAATATCTATTTGTCTTTATTACTTGTCATTTCACTGTAAACTCAGTACTTTTGTCGAGATCCTGTAGAAATGATGACTCAGTTTTTCCAGTGATCTGATTGGTCGGTAGCTGGGCTATTGACAGGCTTTAATAACCTGCTGTGGAGCAGAACCCAATGTATACAGGAAATACCTTGCTTCGTGATACAGGCTCCAGGTCCACTCAGGAACCCAGTATTGGTGCAAACGTGAACCTCAGCTGTGGAAGCTATTTGACTCCTGTAGCATTACAGCAACCCCTCCAACCTGAACATAAAGCTGCCTTATGAAATTTGTGTTTTATAACACTTCACTTCAAATCCTGTAACATCCACTGTATCAGGACTCTGTTTCAGCTCTTTCACTGTGATTTGCTTTATGTTGTCAAAGAAAGATTAAACTTCCTGTCTTTGAAAACAAGTGTTGTTTTTAATTTTGTTGCTGTACAACAACGGAGGTGTGTTTTATTCTCTGATGATTTCTCTCAGCCGGTGAAAAATGGGTGAAAGCACGTGGCGTGAGGAGCCTCATGACAGGAGGAGTGAGTCGTGCAGAGGTAATTATGATGAGCCACTATCTTATGTACTTGGGTTAAAGCACTACATAGTATGTACAGTACTGTACATGGACACGTTTCTGGCATGTGAGCACAGAAAGTGGTAAAAAAATAATAATAAATAAAAAATAGTTTCTGAAAGTTCCCATCACTGCTAGCCCCATTACAGCTCCTCCACAAACCAGTGCCCTACGTTTTCTCTATGTTAAGATAACTGTAAAAGTAGTGAACACCATACAGATACAGAGTGGAGAGAAAAAAGTAAATTAAGTTAATAAAAGAAGAAACCGTCCATGTGTTTAATTTACTATGAACACATTACTCCACTGCTGAAATGGGGTCATGACCTATCATAAGTTAAAGAGGCAAGTTGTGTGTCAGCTTCCTACTTATATAACTATCAGCCTCTGTGTGCTCATGTGTTCACATGGAGTGACAGGTTCAGTCAGTGAGACAGGAAGACTCAGAGGAAGTCTGAGACTAACTGCCCACTCAATTCAACTCAGTTTGCTTTATTGGCATGAATGTAATAAATACAATATTGCCAAAGCGTCAGATAATAAAATAATAATAATAATAAAAAAAGAAAAAGTTAAAGGTACAATTAATAAAATCAAGACACTGTGGAAGTGTTTGTGTTGAAGTTGTTAGTGTGTGTGTGTATGTGTGTGTGTGTGTATTTTGTTGATTGATATATACAAAGAAAAAAAATTAAACAATTAACAACAAGTCAATATAAAGTTGTGTTTCTCAGGTTCCCCTGGCTGTCCTCAGGTCATGACATGAGGTGATACATTTCGCTGCAATCATCTCACTTTTGGGCATTTCTCCAAGTAAACATGGGAGTTTCTCTTTGTTACGTTTTTAAATACAGGGTGTGTCTTTATAATAGTGTGGAAAATGTTGATTTCTCAGAGCCTGGTATTTGGGCCATGAGGTGAGGAAGTGTAGCTCTGACTCTGCCTCTTGTCTGTTACACTGGGTGTAGAGTCTCTCCTCCTCTGGCAGCCAGCTCTGTCTATGCCGACCCTTCTCTATAGTTAGGCTGTGCTCACTGAGTCTGTACATAGTCAGGGCTTTTCTTAATTTAGGATTTTTTACTGTGATCAGATCATTTGCTAATGTGAAGTCTCTTTTTGGGGTCAGATAACATTTTAATTTACTTTGTGTTTTAGTTGTTTCCTTCCAATATGTGATAGAATTTTCTTTTGTTGATTGATAATTTGATTTGGTCTGACTGGGTTGGTGTTGTGATCCTGAGGCTGTCCGGGGCATGTTAGGTTGTCTGGACAGGGTCTCAGGACCAGCTGGCTGAGGGGACTCTTCTCTGGCTTCAGCTCTTGGCAGGTTAGGGCTGTGTGATGGTATATCTGTGGGTCACTAGTTTTTAGGTGATTGTAAAATTTAATTGCTCTTTAGAATGTAGAATGTCTCTGTAGAATATGTCACAGACGTGAAATAAATTTCAGAAAACTTTTTTAACTCCCCAGTTACAAGTTTGATTAACAGATTAATGAGTTTGGGCTTATCAGATGCCAAAACACTACACTGTATATAATACTTATAATACTGACAGGATTCTGATACTTGTGCTTTACTTGAGTATTTTCATTCTATGTTACTTTATACCTCCACTCCATTACATTTATTTGACAGCTAGTTACTTTGAAGATCAAGGTTTTCCATACAAAACATTTGATCAATTTATAAAATATTATGCATTGTTATAGATTAAACTACCCAACAGTATATAAAGTAGTTAAAATTAGCTTTACTTTGAGCAGCTATTGCATGAAATGTGGCATACACAGCATACACAATATTTCCTAGTCCCTGACCCCGCCTGTGTAGAAGCATTGCCATGTTGTAACGTGTAGGTTGGCACAGAATGAGTGTTGAGACTGGATGACCAATTTCTCTAAAATGTTCCAAAGCACGTGTTTATTATCTCTTTTTATAATTTGTTGTGAGGACACAGCTACATGTTTATAGAGTCGCCTCACAAACACTCATCATGGTAGCAGGATTTTATGAACAGCTGTGGTCAAAGACTCTTTTTCCTTCCTAACAGAAACTTCTAAAATGAGTTGCCCTGTAATGTTAAAAACTCTCAGTCTTTCTGTTAGGGTTACTGTAGGTTATGCAAGTGACAACATGAGGTGGGGTCACTGAAGTTGCTGACTACTTTGTTCACTGTATGGCCATGTATGGCATATGGTGGAGTGTGATGAGCCACAGTCTGTGTGATGATTGGTTGATTGTGTGTGGCCTGTTGCTCAGAGGAGGAAAACACTGTTGCTTAGTTTAGGGGCAGTTTTGAGTTATTTACGTGTCACTGAAAAGGATGTTTGGAGAAGGTGACAAAGCTCTCTAAAGAGGGGAAACCTGACCTGGACCTGTAAAGGACAGATTGTGGGTAACTATGAACCCGTTCCACCCATCACAGTGTGTGTGTTTATGTGTGTGTGTGTGTGTGTGTGTGTGTCCTCTCAACTATTTTTGAGAGACAGAGAAACCATCGTGACCATAGATGACAGTAAAACATGATAGAGAACTCTCAGTATAATTTATTTTCTTCTCATTCAACTAACACGCTGTGAAAAACACTTGGGCAGTGCACCAGTGTGTCATAGTGTTAGGGAAACCCTATGGCGTTAAAATAGTCTCAATATTATTTGTAAATGTGTATTCCATGATTTGTAACTGAAAATCCAGATTTGTAACTGAAATAAACCGATCTGAAAATATTTTACTTACAGACTTTTAACTTCAGCTTCTCAGATCTGATCCTTTTCGCTTTCAAAAAGCTTCCTGCGCATACAAATGTCTCGTGTTACGCACAGATCAGGTTACTTTCGCTTTCGGGGTTTTCTGGGTTTTTACATTTATAGGTTACTGTATAGAGTCTGTGGTTGGTAAATGCATGTGCTCTAATTGAGGGGCGACAAGCTATTCTGTCTATTTAGAAAAACGTCTTTCCCACTTTGAAATTAAACACGAATACGCAGAAAGCCCAGATATCCCAGTTTTCCACCAGCACTTAAACGCATCATCATTTAGACTCTGTGGAGCTGCGACCAGCGTTAAAATAGTCCCAAAACCCCGAAAGCGAAAGTGACCTGATCCGTGCATAACACCAGACATTTGTATGTGCAGGAAGCTTTTTGAAAGCGAAAAGGATCAGATCTGAGAAGCTGAAGTTAAAAGTCTGTAAGTAAAATATTTTCAAATCGGTTTTTTTCAGTTACAAATCTTGTTTTTCAGTTACAAATCATGTAGTACACATTTACAAATGATATTGAGACTATTTTAACTCCATAAAACCCTGATGATTTTATTTTTTGAGATGAATGATGTATTTATAAAATGATTGTGTTTGACAACCTCACGGCCCAACAACCAATCTTTCCATTTACTCTGGTTAACTTCTCTGTGCCCGGCGTCCAATATAAGCAATATAAGCAACCACACAGCAACCCATTTTGGATCATATGGACCGCACCCTCAGGGCTCGAGCTGGGACCTCCCGTCGTCCCAGGGCTGATAAAAATAAGATCGCGTATGTAAATTAACGTTGGGACCAATTAAGGCCGAGCAAGGACCAGAGCACATACTGAAAAAACGCTGCCAGCTGGGCGTTTCAGCTGGGGGAAAAAACTTCGGTGGAAACGCACTCACGTGAGTCAGTCCGTCATTCAGTCCCTCGGACGGAGTGAGGTGAGGTGAGGTGAGGTGAGGTCCCTCCCCCTCTCCTCCCCTTCACCTCAGTCAGTCAGTCAGTCAGTCCCTCCCCCTCACCCCAACCCTGTCAGTCAGTCAGTCCCTCCCCCTCTCCTCCACTTCACCTCACCCCGTCAGTCAGTTAGTCAGTCAGTTAGTCAGTCAGTCCCTCCCCCTCACCTCACCCCGTCAGTCAGTATGTCCCTCCCCTCTCCTACCCTTCACCTCACCCCATCAGTCAGTC